>JAQQZZ010082556.1:0-19072 GCA_030265115.1 Mopalia vespertina
TAATATTATTGCTTCCATTCACCTCCGAGATAACTGTACCGGTACGGAAAGTGTCGAAGGATGTTCCGACATGACGTCAATCTTCACTACAATGGCCCGCCAATGAAAGCGATAATCACTTGTGGCAGATGTTATAAAAAGCGGAGTCCTAGACTGTGCAGAAATTCTCGAGACCGTTCTCACTTGAGTTTTAACGTTTCTGTTTACAGGCCCCGTATCGCCTTTTGCTCCCATGTAACGCTCGCACAATCAAATTGATATTGCAGCCGTCTGATAGAAACCTCAGTGGCGTCAAGGTTGTTAAATATATGTACCATTTTTTTTTTCATAATAGAGTTAAAACCCCTACACGGTGAGTTTATTCTGTTTGTCATTGATAACATGTTAAAACCCTAACAAATGTTTGATTTTAGAAATCGAATCAAAATTGGTATTAAAAAGTTTCTTGCAAACATACAATGATTGAAAGAACGCTTGAATCTCGTTGAATACGAAATTCAATATGGTCCGGACGGTGATCGGGCCTCGTCCAGTTTTTTTTAACCTCGCATTTCTAAGTACGGAGTCTACTCAGTTGAACACCAAATATCCCCTTGAGCAAGGGCTTGGCCCCATTGGTCTATTTTAGATTGTTACGAACTTAAGAGGTTATTTTCAGACATTGAATTCATCAAGCGACCGAGCTAGTTGATACAACGAATATGCAAGTGCCACCAGGATAACTTACATATGCCTAATTCTTTAGAAAGACTTTGATGTGGTGCTTAAAATAATATATCAAAAACAGTTGTATAAATGTTATATATTTTGAAGAAATTCCAAGACCAATTCCTTATTCATAATTTAGGCAACAAAAATTATTTACTCATATTGTTTGAAAACATTTGTATTTTGATCGTTTCATTTTATGCTGTCATGTGAACAATCATTATTTTTGGTGAGAAAGAAGACATCTTAAACGAATTATTTAGTCGACTAGCTGATTTAGATGCAAGTTTACCAGGATGCCGTTTCTGTGGTAATAGTGAAAGCGATTGGCCTGATTTACGCCAGGTGATGGCACCGCACCAAACAAAGACCTTTCTTTACCTGGGTGAGAAATAAGGTGGTCACCCTTGGCGACGCCATCATGGAGCCCCCATACAGCAGTTAGTAATTACTTAGAGTTGGATCGATTGACAGCATGTAAGCCTATTGTTGCAGGTAGGTTTGGTTTACACTGGCAGGGTAAACGTATTGACTGAGATTATCGAAAGAACCGAACTCTGGAACGCATTCATATGGTAGAAACCAAAGTTGATCCACGAGGCGTTTCTGCCCGAACGCTTGGCCTTTGAAGCGGACAATGGCCATGATACACCATCCTAACGGTTTGTTCTTATCTGCGAAGACCAGCGTCCGGTCAGGCGGCGGATAATGGTAGGCGAAGTGTAGATAGCCGTTGCTGATCGATTTATGAACTGTTAAAGGTGCCCGACTCTTCACGCTATAGTCTATTCACTGTCTCCAGGCTCCATGAGCTGACATTCTCTCGAAGCCATTCTGTCCTCTTGTTTCCTGCATTTTTCCGTCCACTCACAGAGTAGACTGACAGCAATTTACAGCGTGTTAAGGCCTTGTTAAATGTGTACGGATGGCTGCTCTTTACACAATTTGACGTCACGTGGAAGTAACACAAATGGGCGGTGCCAATCATTCATAAATTAATTTGTACCGCAGTTCGGCAAACTGACGGGCGGCTTTTCTGATGACCGCTGCTGGAACACACATAGCAAACTAGCCTTCCTTTTATCTTTAAAACACGGTATACAATATTTCGGACATCCTGACTCCAGCGTTGATGGTGGTGTAGCTGTGGAAGTAAAATATTTGATTGGATTTTTTTTAAAATAAGGTAAGTACAACGTTATTTATACTCTAAATAAAAATGTTAAATACATTTTTTTAAGACATGAAACGTTGTTCATATTGCAGTCACATGGATATGCCATTTAGAGTTCTAGACATTATATCGCACAATTGTACTGCGGATTTTTTAATAGGCATTGGTTTTTCCGATTTATTCCATGGGCAATCGTAAGGTTGTAAAATACTATGTTTTGAATGGTAAAGTTTAGTAAGCGATTTACAATCTGGAAACCTATGGTTATCCACTTCACTGCAGAGAATGTCAGGCTTGTCCTTGGCTGTAATAGCACTATTAAGACTTCCCCTTTAATATCCCGAAATACTCATTAAATCACACCGACTAACCCAAAAGACATGGTCATTCCCGTTAACGCGTCGTGGAGGCTTAACCCAGCAAACGATGAAAAACTCAATTTACTTGAATATACGTCAAAGCTTCCAATGCTATTTTATCTCAAGTTGTAACGTAGAATAGCTTACTTGTCGATGCCACCGGATCTTGTAACATAGAGTAGCTTACTTGGCTGGATTTCGAACAAAAGTCTTATTTACCCTGCTCTATATGCATTTACCACAACAACAATAGTTGAAACCTCTGGATTATAATTTAAATCGGCTTGTACATAATATTAATGAATGGATTTCAAACTTTACCTGCCGGAATCAATTGATTGAATAGGGTCCGCGTAAGTTCTATTCAGTAATACATAAAATTGATTTTTGTTGTGTGGCTGTTTACGGTAGAATAGGTTAAGATTAAAAAAACGTACTATGGGGATGTTCATTTTTCGGATGCGTAAGTGCATTATAGAATTACAGAAAGAATCAAGAAATGCGCCTACAGCGATGGCTTGAAAATTGTATTTTGGAAGTTTTTTTATTTGGGTGTAACATATTACATACGGGTAGTGCATTGTATTTGTAAACAACTACATTGACACTTTCTGGTTTGGGATTGACAACAATGGGAAAAATTAACACTGGATTGCCTCTGTCTTGGTGCTATACTTGATTGAAATGATTGATGATGATAATAAAATTATTTACCTTGTCCAGTACTCTATAAAAAGAGTCCGATTTACGCCACTACTGTGTGGTTCTTACTTGCACTTTGAAATGATTGAGAATGTAGTTTTTAGTTTTATATGCACATCTATGTATGATGGACACCGGTAGATGCCATCGCGCTTTCTCGGTCGACGAGGTAGCGAGGTAAAGAGATGGCCTGTATCGACTACCGTGTCATTCACAGTTTACGAAGCAGCCACTGTTTTCACCATGTAGCGGTAGATCAAACGCCTATTAAATTCAATCCGATTTTAGATGATGTCACGTTATGTTGACCATCTATCTCAAATCTACTAACTCTGATTTAATCTGTTATCGATCGTCTATTGAGCAATTGGATGCCTTGGTTGGCTATCTTTTGGCGGCCCAAAAGTCCTGAAGACGACAATGGTTCTGGTTGATGACAACAGCTATTGTTGATTCTGTTTTCAATCAGGAGAATGGTGGTACTCCAGAGGTATCATCATATGGTCATTATAATGGTTTATTGTACAATGCCAAGCAGTTAGAGCTTGCAAGAATGAAACGGCAGTTGGTATATATACACATAAGTAATTGGTCATGCAAGTACCCGTCTCTTCTAGCTGATTCCCCGGTACATTTGACATATATCTCTTTCCGACGGCTACTTTTTAAAAATTTATTTATTTTTGCTGTTGGGTACTGAAAATTTGGCTTAACTGAACAATTATCATGTTTTTAGCCTTCCAAAATTTAAGCAAATATTTTAAACAGAAAAAATATTTTTGCCAAAAGAATAGAACACAACATTTGAAATCCCAGTGGTCGCATGAAGCTACTTACGGCTCCTATTCTCAATATTTGGTATTGACGATATCGATATCAAATTTATGGTGCTGATAAAAGCATACTGCAGAAGGTGTTTTGGTCGCATTAAGGGGTGTATATTCAATATTTGATGAAGGAAGGGATCCAAGGAATTCAGAGCTACTGGATTTTAGACATATTCTAAGATTTTGTCGACATATGATTAATAATGGAAACAGAACAATACTAGTCGTTTTATGATAGATTTCGGAATGTAAAGCATAGTCTAACAATTTGTCCATAATGTATACTGAGCAAACAAAATCCAAAGGCTGTACACACAGGTCGAATTAGTACCATGTTCTGTGTTTTTGGCATTGAAAAAACCATATTGTGAAATAAACTAACTAGTCGAAAATTCAAACTTATAGGTCCGACGGGGTAATTCGATAGATCACCAGCTCAACGTGGTGAACTTAAAACCATGTACTTTTATTTGTAGTCAAAATGCATGACCGAGGTTCCTTTGGGGGTGTGGGGTGGGGTGAGGGTGGGGGTTGTGGGGGTGGAAGATGGCGGGAGTTGATAATCGATTCATTCCCTGTGACACGAAACGGGATGGTATACCAGTGATATAATTTGTTAAATCTTTGTGTTGTAAAGTTATAATGTACTCACAATAAGCTGTGTCAACACATTGTAGGAGTCAATACTTTTGACACGTGACTTATGGGGGTGTAGTTTAGTTTGCATACGGTTGAAAGGGGTTTGCTGTTGTTGACGATACTGGATTTTTACTTTCTGGGATGGACATTATAAGTTTTGCCCACATATTGACTCTTAATGTCAATATTAACAGTTGCGAAAATTAGGCTGGCAGTGTTCTATTGGTTGATTGGTGAGGAATGCTTCCATTCCACTTGATATTGATAAATGAGTGTGTGTGTCAGAGGTCGTGGGTGGACACGGACGTACCATTCATGAACACCAATCGATGTCACTTGTAAACAACGTTTCTGTCTGAGGACGTTGATCCTCATTCACATCTATTATTTATTCGAGGACCATTAATGCACTTTTTCAGTTAAGTGTTGATTCACATCTTTCATAAATTTCGCTCGAAATAACGGTAATTAAAATAGTTGGTTCATTCTGCATGCCAGCGTTGTAGAACAGATGAGTATATGCCCATGTATGGATCTACTTAGAATAGACTGAAACATCGATACAAACCATCCTATAAGACAACTTAATTCATCATGGACTAATGTTTCTGTTATGATAGGTCTTTGTCATTCATGTCCCTCTTGGGATAATGTTTACCATTTGTACTGGTTATACAAAATTTGTCACAGAAAATGCTTAATAATTCGCATTTTACCCTGAAAGGATATTAAAGTGTTGATATTTCATCAAAATCTGAGAAAATCACTTTGCATTAGGCATGTTAAAGTAACCCATCAAAGTCTTATTTATTTTCCTATATAGATCTAAAAGTTACCACAGACAAGTTATTCAAAGGGGGTAAGCTATCTCAGCGTTAAATTAGAGATTAGTTTGAGGTTCGCCACACGACTGGATCTGCCAATGTTTCTGTTTCGTGTCGTCCACTACTAATTAGGCGCTTCCTTTATGAAGGTTATTCGGGAATGGTCAAATAGCCTCCAGCCGTTCCGCCCGTGTTTTCTCTGCAAAACAACGATGCTTATTAATATAGTTACTGCCTGTATTGTAACCTTTCTACATCTAGCTAACAATGGCGCCAAATATCTCAATCTCAATGACTATCTCTCTATTGTATTACTGTGGATAGAGATGTCTTGGACATTCGGTGTTCCCTTAAATGTGATAGTTTCGTTCATATTTGACAGTTTCCCTCGTCATTATAGTAGTTTTGCCTCAGAAGTAAGAATGCGTAAAAAAAATTACATTACTTGAAAACTGAAAACTACTATCACACAAAAACATACTCAGATAACATCAAATTAAATATCTTTAAATTCCAACGCATTGGGCTTAACATTGGCTGTTGTGGTATACTTCATGGATCATTATTGATACAATTTACATCAAGGTTTTAAAAGGTTTCAAACGCAGCTTTTCATTAACAATCGAATGTGCAAGAGACCTCAAAACAGTAATCTACTTTTTCATAAAAAAAACATTTCATAGAGAATATATCTGGGCTGTTCTTCCATGCCTCCGATCCATAGCATGTTACATTCGCTCGACCTAAGTAGGAAATGCATTAATGAAGACAATACGGAAATGACCCCTTAGGCTCCGGAAAATCCCGACAGTACCATTTCCACTAGCGGAAGTGAAGATATTACTTAATGTCTTTTCAAGCTGCTATCCAGTGAATGCAGAATGCTTTATACTTTTATAACAATCTGGATTACTTTTAAAAGCAGTACATGTGTACCTCTCGACCAAGGCTAGATTTAATATTTTGTCTTGTCCGTCCACACGTAGGCCCTACGTCTTCACGTCTTCCGTATCACTATATACCTTACCTGGTGAATGGAACTGTGCATGTATGGTGTACTTATGAAGGTTACATACACCATTGAAGCAAACAAAGTTGCAGCTTTCAATATTGCTAATTGGTGTATCCCTTACAGTAAAATGGACATTAGAGACATTCGCATGGTAATACAAATAATTATTGACTTTCAATGGGTCTATTTTGGCGTACATTCATTAATGTATTTGACATCGGAAGCTCTCGACAGCGTGTGTCTTTTGAACTGAAGGGTGTCTTGGTTTTCTTAGGACCCCTCACGAAAGTCAGCGCCATCGCATTGCAAATTTTGCCCGCCAGATAATTACCTTATCCCAGATCGCGGTAGTTAACTCAAGAGTCATATGTCTTTTTTGAATGCGGACCACAAAGTTATCCCCCTTTTCATTTATTTACCCTAGTGTTTAATTTAATAAATGGTAAACCACTAAAAGAATATTTTTCTCTCTTCATTTATTCAAAATATATTATTTGTCTCAATTAATTATTCTAGTGCTTTGAATATTTATTGTCATTACCCTTAATATTATCAAACAAGACAAGGATTTGCGGTACGCCACACGTCATAATCAGTCAATGTTTCTGTATTGTGGTGTCCAGAGTTAATTAGGGGCATCCTTTATAAAGGTAATACGGAAATGGTCCAATGCCCGCCAGCAATTCCAACTGTGTTTTCTCTGCAAAATAATAATGCTTATTAACATACTTTATGCCGATTTTGAACACATAACTAACAATGGCGTCAATTTTCTGAACATGTTAAAGATATATATCACGGCTTTCAAAAGTTTCAAATATAGCTTTTCATTCTTAAGCCGCTATTTATGTTTATCATTTTGAGCTCTCTCGCATATTTGATCGTTAATAAAACGCTGTGTTTGAAATGTGTTAATGCTCTTTTGCCAGCTGCTCGAAGAACTATTAAATAAAAGACTCTAATAGAAGACGTCACTTCTTGTTAAAGGTCTATCTCTAATACGCTTTTAGCGAGCCTCGTGTATATGTATATATATATATGTAACCCAACCCATGGTCCCGGGTTCGATTCCCGGTGGAGGCAAGCAAATTTTTCTCTCTTCATTTATTCAAAATATATATGTAACCCAAAGATCCCGGGTTCCCGGTGGAGGCAAGCAAATTTTTCTCTCTTCATTTATTCAAAATATATATATTATTTTTTCACCAATATTAAGTATAATGTATACCACAACAGCGTATGTTAAGCCCAAAGTCTTAAAATTTAAAAACCTGTAAGTTGATAAAGGGTATGCTCTTCTACTTGACTTCCGGTGACCGCGTCCAAACTGTGTCGTTTGCAAAGCAGTATTCTGTGTTGCTGTTGTGTTCCGGCGTTGGCTTGAAAGTTGGAATTTGCATCTTTTAACTTTCCGTTTATGCTCGAATTCTAGAAAGACTGTAGGACCAAACACCAATCAAATAAAAAAATCAAGAAGTATCCCAGTGTGTTTAATATTAATCTCTACACTCTCAGAAATAATGGTTCTTTGGGGGTTCTTTAGTAAAGAGGATGGTTCTATATTGAACCAGGATGGTTCTATATGGAACCATTACAACAAATCGCTTCTTTGGTATGAAAAGAAAGTGAATAATACTTGGAACAGTAGCTGTGAGGGTTCCATACAGAACAAAAATGGGTTCCACCCTAGCAATGACTGAAGAACCTTAAAGGGTTCCATTAGAGCTATATTGTTCTTAGAGTGTACCGAACATAGTTTCTGAAATTATTCACCGTATTTTGCCCAACATTCTGATTATAAATTATTAACGATGACTATGTTTGTCTTACATCAGGTTTTTTTAGAGTCTATTCCCTATACCATAATTTCGTTTCAGGATAATTCAATAACCAGTTATGACTGAACAAACTGAAACTATTGAAAGACGTTGAAACTTTGTTCGTGTATTATTTTTTGATCATTATATTGTAAGGGAACGCTTCTTTTAACGATATATGAGAAGAGACTGACATTTGTTATCAAATGTATTAAGCATATATAGGATAAAGTAAATAGATACATTTTTAGTATGTCACTAACTTATTTATCCATTGAAATCAATGCTGTTTTTAAGTTGTCATTTGTGATTTATTACTCAGAATAAACGTGGCGTAGGTGACTACAATGAGTAGTCAGCAATTTCGAAAAACTGTGCCTTTGTTGTGTGGGGTAGATGTTTCTATATTCTAAAAGACATTGGTCAGTATGTTGTTTGCTGGACTTTCTTGGATATTGGAAGTATCTCTGTAAAAGATGCCGTTATCCATGGTTAACCAATAACCATGACGACCGCTACACAACAGAATTGGTGCAATCATTTTTTATTACAATTTGTATATTATAAAGATTCCATTCGACACATCTACAAAGTGCCCTCTTACATAATCATAACCAACATATATGACAACTCTACTGACTCATTTTTTTTGTTTTTTTGTCGTCACTAACCTTACCTCTTGATGATGGCTTAATTAAAGTTGAAATATTGAGAACGTCTAAATGCGTCTCTTCTGAGTTTCTTTGTTGATTTGTTATAACAAAATTATACTACATACAGAAGCCCAAAGTATACAGCAAACCAATGACAAAGGTTTGATTTAAAAAAAGAGGATTTCCTGAAATTGCAGAGTTGTATTTACGTGTGACGAAGATGAGAACAATTCATAATGACAACGTCATACAATTAAGATGCATCGAAACACTCATGAGAATAATTGTATGACAATATCTGCTCTAACAGTATAATGCAAATAATTAAAATAATACAATGGGTGTGTGCTTGACTGAGCTAACAATTTCTTTTACATGATGAGATAAGAAGATAAGATAGATTTAAAATTTAAAAATGCGAAACAATAGAAGAACAAGAATAACAGACTGCTTCAACGAAATCGAAGATCAAGCATGACACTGAGCGATTTGAGGCGTGCATCGGTGTTTTTATTCTTGCAATTTTTCAAATTTTCGAAACTGTTGTCTAACCTTTGTAATCAGACTCATTATATACATTTTTTGTCTTACAATTTTTAAGTATTTCGACACTACTGTCTAGTTTTTGTTCTCTGACTTACTACATAAATGATTGTTGATATCAGTAGCTAGATGGCTCACTGCAGCATTTAGAATATACCATTTTTTTAAATTATACTTTATCGCTGAAGAGTTTGATCATGTGATGCAATACCGGTTATCATTTATGTTTCCTGGGTAACGGGCAATAACTCTACTTTCTTCATGCAATATCGCTGTTTTTTCAAGCATGCTATCATCGTATCGAAATTGAGCTTCATTGCTTTTATGCCCAGAGGAAAGGCGTACTATAACATAGTGCAAAGTCCATACAGCATCTCATTCACGGTCAATATTTACAATGTAGGTTAATTAACACCTTCTATTTCATATTTGTGAACAGGGAAACAATTTTGTGATATATTAGTTTTATTACAAATATGAGCTACAGCTCTTGACATCCGCAATCTCACATGTGAAATGTAACCTTTACGAGAGAAGAGAGCCCTGGTATTTCACTTACATATAACAGAAACAAATAATAATTGATAATCAAGTCAGGCGTGTTAAATATCTTGAATAATTTTTTTAAAAATTCAACAATATACTGTATTGTCATCTGTAAAAATTTATTAGTTCCATACCTGACGACCTGCATCACGAGGGTATTCTGTCCATTTTGTGGAAAAAGATTAACGCTTGTTGTGTAGGCTTTAATGTGCAAGGCAATAAGCTGTGGCCACATATTAACTATTGAACGGACATCAAAATGAGGTGATTATTCCACACATATAGTCCCAGTGGGTGGTCAAACGAATATTGCTGGCCAGCTGTTCAATAGAAAGGAATTGATTAGCCTAGAGAATATGTGTAACTTGTCAGATAAATGTTTGCAGGAGACAGCATTTTGTTCAGGTATAATGGCACATCCATTCTGAGATAGACTATTAGCAGATCTTTTGTGTTGCAAGAAATGCCATTGATACCAACTGAGATCCATATAGATTTCCAGTCTCGACAAAGACAATGTTTTAACTATTAAGACTTGAGGGCGGTTGTCTGTTTTTCCCAGACATGGCTTTTTATAAATCCAAACTGCAAATGTCCTCGGCTAATAGCTCCCTGGATTCTAGCAAATGTTTTATGTTCTTGTTGCCCTGATGCTATCAGAGGGGCAATACGAATTATATCTGTTGTGACATCTATCGCTTTAAAAATAAGCCTGTTGTCTTATTGCATCGAAAGCTTCCTGTTGTCGTTAGAGTTTAGGATCAACAGGCACCCGACTTATTTTGTAAAATGTCTTTGACGTATCACATATAGACATTGTCCTGCATTGTCTTTGTTTGTTGCCCGTGGCATGGAGGGTAGTGTCCTTCACACATTTAATGATGACAACCAAAGTCTCATGTGGTTTCGTGTAAGTGGTTTCTCCGTATTTGTGACTTTTTGATTGGTCGACTGCTTTTCACGTTTTCTATCAAAGAAAATTCCGGAAATGAAAGAGATCCAATGATGGCATTGGTACGACAAAATGTTATTATATGAACAATAACGAAAGATCTAACGAACAGTAGAATGATTTGGACCAAAAAGTCCCTCCCTATCCATTTTGTATTGTTTTATATAGACTGATTTAGTTGATAGAACTGTGCTTGTATCACACTTGAAAGACATACGCGCATTTGATAATCCTTTTAAACCAAATTAACTTCCCTTTCTAAATATTGAAGGACGAGAGGGCGGGAAAACGACCAAACAAGAACCGTTGAAAACTTCCTATGTGGCAAATTAATTTGGCTTATTTAATTCCCTGTTTGTTTCTCTACAATTTCTGTGGGGTTTTAATTTATGTCAATGGATATCTGAGTGAGTTTATTTTCTGTATTTTGAAGGTGATGGCATTTCACGTGGAATGATATCCGGTCCTTGGAGAATTTTCTGCTAGGATTTCTATAAGACAATCGTGTTAATGTGCTGGGTATCCACAACAAACTGACCAACCAGATTGAGCCAGTGAAATGTTGCCGCCATTTCAACCAAGACTCTGTGCAGTGCTATTAACGGCTCTAGTGCTCTTTGCGGAGATAACTGCTTTTATAAACCCACAGACAACCCTTCAATGCCACCTCAGGAAGTTTCAATTTCGGGCGTACAAGCCTTATCGGACCCGTGAGGGACGGATTTTGCCGTGTTATGACGATGTGATGGTATTATCGTGTTGGGGGCGCTGTGATTCGAGTGAGGTAAGACGGCGAGCCTGGGGGACGATATCTCTCCTGTTTTTGTGTCATTGAAACCTTTCATTTCCCTCTAAGCTTTAGCTATGCGAACTGCATGCCTTTTAAAATTTGTATGTTTACTCAGAATCAAAACAAATGTCCGTATTATTGGCAGACATGACAGAGGTAGGTACGCAAGAATGGTGTGACTCCCTGTCCTTTTGGAACATTATGACATATCGCGAATCAATTATGTAAACTGTTATTTATAAAGCGAAACACTGAGCTGTTTGTGTTAGGGCGGAAAGAGACAATATAATACCATGGCTTATAGAAAACAAACCAAATCGTGAACTTTAAATTTATTTGTCGATTTTGTGTCAAAAGTTTCTTTTTATTTCGACGCTGAATTTGTGCTTTCTATCAAAGTCATACACTTTTAGCTCATCATGAGTAAAACAAATGTACAATTTGACAGGATCAACGCCCACCATTATATAAAGAACAAATATTCGTCATTTACGACTCTAAACACGGCTGACTACCAACAGCCTTTTAGATCCTTTATTTGACTGTTGATGAAAACCCGTCAAAATTCTTAGCATGGATGTTCGTCACAATTGTTCTGAGAGGTTAAGCTGATTGTTCATGAAAACCTTTTCATATCATTGACAAGAATGTCCATCAAAATTCTTCTGCATCCTTCAAATGAGTGTTCATCAAAACTCTTCTAGATACTTCAAATTTCTTCTAGATACTTCAAAAGAGTGTTCATCAAAACTCTTCTAGATCCTTAGCCTGTGCATAAATTTCTTCTAGATACTTCAAATGAGTGTTCATCAAAACTCTTCTAGATACTTCAAATTTCTTCTAGATACTTCAAATGAGTGTTCATCAAAACTATTGTAGATCCTTTACATGGGCGTTCAACAAATCTATTCTAGATCCTTAACAAGACTGCCCATCAAATCTGTTACTATTATACTTGAACAGGGGTGTTCATCCTAACCTTGCTACACCCTTAACATGATTGTCTATGAAAACCCATTCAAGATCTTTTTTTATGACTGTTCATCAAAACACCATCAGATTTTTTAAAATGACTGTTCAAGATCTTTTATCTAGGTGTTCATGAAAGTTTTTCCTAGATCCTTAATATGACTGTCGATCAAACTGATGCTCGATCCTTGAGCTAACTGTCCGCCAAAACCCTTCTCCACCCTTAACATGGGTGTTCAAGATCATAAAAACTCATCTACCTTAACATAACTTTAGACCCTTACCAAGATGGATGGATGTATGAAGGAGGGATGCATGGATTCATTGGACTCAATTAAGGATATTTCGTCATATCACGACGGTGTATTCCGACAATAATCGGACTAACATAATGATAGCTTGTTCTGTATTACGCTTGAAATGTACTTCTCTAAAGCAAGATGATTTTCCACTTTTGACTTCGCATTTGTATTACGTATAATAGCTTATAATACAGGTGATTGAACGGCCAGATGTTTACAACTTGAGACAACCCTTACGGAAAATTCCTATAGGATCCTATATGATATTTATCTAAGGGAACTCTTTGTTCTACCAAATAATTCTACAGTTTATGGTTATTATGTGTTCTTTTTTTTAATACATTTGTGTTAAATATTTATCAGTTCGGTTAAACCAAATCTTCTCGACGTTAAATTGGAAATTACTGTGCAACACAAACATTAACCCATTAAGCAATATAGTATCAAGACATGTGGAGGCACAGTTATATCCTACGAAGTTTAACATGCCTAAGCATTCATCTAAATAATTGATTCTTTATGTCAAGAATAACTTCGCCCATTTCAGTCAATGGAGAAATTGGTCACATTATAAATGATGGAAAGGGAAATCGAGTTTATAGTTATGAAATTAGCGGGAACTCCTGTTTCTAGCAAATTCAGTACGTTTGGTCCTCGCCCCTATTGATTCCGTTTTAATCGATAATAGATCCGACGGCATTTGTAAGTGTATACGTAAGACCGATTTTACATTCGCATTAGAGTATAAAATCTGGCTTTGAACTTAACCTGAAACTTAAGCTTGAGTCTGAGGTACAGGATCCGCACTGTATAATAGGGTTAACCTAGCCCTAAAATAATGCCATGTTTCTTTAGAAAAAGGTTTGATACCATACACGGTCAAATAATTCATCTTTATTTCACAGCAAACATAAGAAATAGTTTGCAACCATAATTTTAATAATTGCTCAATTTCATATCAGCAGTATTTGGTCATGTCTCCTTCAATGAACTTCACTTTGTTTGAACATTACAATTAAAATGAGAGCATCGTAAATTTGGCTGATTTGACCAAATAACTTGTTAATAGGCATATAACGTACCATTCTGGTTTTACAGCTTCCCATTTAGTACATACCCGTATAACCTCAAAAAGTACCACATAAAGCGTATCGGCTTCTTCTCTGTTGTCAATTAATTGCCAATCACAAACGATAGACACTTAACAAACATGTGTGAGCGCGCAAACGTTCCTTCTTCACCGATATTTATCTAACACATTAACTAATACAAATTCCAAGTTATAAATAGTGCTATATAACTTATTGCTGCCACTATAAGCGGCTTCGATTAATTTCTGACACACGAGTATATAATTGTGGCTTATAAGCTGTGATATATCTTTGCCTTAATAAAGTATAGCGTATACTTTGAAGTTGATAACTACTAACGAAGAATATATTTTTGACAGGCAGTTTGCAATGTTCTGGTTTATTTTTAAGTATACAGTATATTTCTCAGATTGCAGATTTGGCATACAGTGTGCATTTATCTCTTCTCAATTAAAATTAAATATGTCTCTATTCCTTCGTGTGTTTCAGATTGCTGATTTTAAGATGCCTTACAAGATAAGTCATCACCCGGTGTGTACGTACAAGGAACGGAAAACCAGGACAGTGAAGCTGAAGAAATGTCATCCCGACCACCCGGATCCAACTTATGTTGTATTCGATGCCGTGGAATGTTCATGTAGGACTTGTAACTCCGCTAATACAAGCTGTGAGAATCTAAACGGATAGTCTCCGATTCACAGCTCTGTTTCATGTCAAGATCGTGGGAAAAACAATGTTATAAGATCGACTCTGATCTCCATGAAATCTTTAACATCAATGATGTCTTGCTAATAAAATCAATTTTGAGATATTCACAGTTTAATATTCCAGCCTTCGTTTTAAATTCATGAGATAATTGTTTCCACAGCACGAAAGCGTTAAGTAGCTTTGATGATGTTATCATTTGCCACACTGAGCATTCTATATATGAATCAGATTCCATTACCGTTGGATTGAAGTTGAATGTAATAGTTTGAATGATGCTCGTTATTTCGATCGATGAATGCTCATATGTGTAGGTTTTAATATAGCCTCGCATTGAACGTCCTTCTAAAGATGAGATTATTCGAACACGTTCTTAAGCTATGTTGTTGTAAGAGACTGTGAAGCCAATTGATTCCTAACGACAAACGTAATAGACGAGTAACCTTCAGTCAAATGGGATGGGAAGGAGTTCAAATATTTTATACACAATAACTTTCCAATTTTCTCCCGTCCTGTCACAATAGAGCCTCGACATGCTGAACTGAATCTTACAAACGTGGTTTAACACAAAACAAGTCAAATTAGTTCTTGTTGACCGAAGCATGATCTTTTGGAATCTGTCGCATACTTCTATACCGGTACCTTATACAGGCTATTGCTAGTTATTCTTAATAACCATCATGAATTATGTGTTTAAACAGATGAAATATCGCATGCAAATATTATGAAAATTCGTGTAAGGGTATTTATTTTTTCCTCGACATCCACAACGTTACTAATTGGCGTTGACTTATTTGATCTAAATACTACTGTTGTATTTCAACTCATGTTAACTCAAATTATTGATCCGGTGATAACGTGAGCTTTTCTGATTGGTTTGTGGATGGCGAATTTTTTTATGTACTTCTGTAAAAGACGTTAAATCATGATAATAATAAAACAAGTAAATTGTTGTTAAGCAGGGAATGGTTGTAAGTGCTTTATAATTTCTCTACATGGTGACCTGGATTTTATATCAGAGAGCGAATATCCGTCTTTATCGGCACGAAGTACTGTTAGGGCCGTGGGTAAGAAGGCCATCTTACACTATATCTCATTATGGTGCCAGATAACCATTTGTTGTTCTCACTGCTTGAGGTTGAACGCTGAATCAGGAAGAATAACTGGTTTATTCCGGTATATGTGGCACTAGTCAGGCAATGGAATAAGATTTGAGAAAATTACTATTTGTTTCACGAACTAAAAGGCCAAAATGTCGGGTTATTGTTGTATTAGTGTGGATTTTACTATTGGAAAGCACCACCGTCAGATATATGCCCTTGTATATGGCGTTCAATTAATTAATCGATTGTCGGTCATGCAGTCAATCTATCAATCATGTAATTAATTCGTGAATGAATGAATGAATGCATCAATTAAACAATCAATCAATCAATCAATCAATCAATCAATCTATCAATCAACCTATTAATTCAGCCGTTCTTATATGTTTAAGATTTATGTCATCGATGATTAACAAGGGATAGAGCCTTTGTTCTGGTAAATTATTTACGTAGAAAAACCTTTGGTTTCTTATAAACGTCTATTGATAAACTACGTTCGTGTACGTCTTCGCATGCCAAATAATGATCGTTTGAGTAATAAGTTTCTTCTACACGTGAACATGGACATCTGTTGGACGGGTTCACTAGCTGATATTACACGCCAAGCAATGTTCAGTATGGGCACGTTAATCATGTCTTTATTTGTAAACGTATTCGGACTTTATTAAGGGAATTCTAATTCGAATCTTTATAAACGTTCTCGTTTCTACTTTTATACATTAATCGTCTATAGACGAGATTAATTACGTTATTATTCTTTCGCTCACGCTATACGTGTTTCGGTAAATATACCCACGTCATGCCTGGTCTATGCTTAGTGACATTTCCTTTATAGAATAAAATACCGAGTGTCCCAGTATGAAATTGTGTCAATGAAAACAGGGTCTATGACAAGTGCACTTTGACGAGTAAGATAATTTATAAAGAATTGACATGTTAAAACAGTTTGATAGGTTCGATTTGTTTATGAAGAGAAGAACAAAACAACTTGTACTAAGAATTCCGAACCGTTTCCATTTATATTATACAGTTAAACAGTATCGTCGCAACAATCTGGTTTAATATCAACTTAATTACCTTTGTTATTTTAAATATAACAAACGAATACAACCCAAAGAGATTCTTCCAGTTACCTGTGGACAACTATAAAGGTCGATTCAATGAGGAAGAACTTTCTTTAGACGTTTTGAAATAACTATTAATGTCTTTGTCGTGCAATATCTATGGCTTCAGATAGACATATCCAACGGCGTCGAGTCTGATCTTAGAGTATTATGGGAATTTTAAGCCATAATGCCACTAATTTTAAAGGACATTCCGTTGAAAATGTTTATTTAAGGATACAACCCACTGCCGGTCGTCGGAATTGACTGTTTCACTGAAGACTTCTCTCGTTAAAACGACCAATAACATGGTATTTGACGTAGGACATAAGGGAACGTAGAAGGGAGATAATTTGTGATTTGTATACATAATTTAAAACAAATATTTTGTTCTCACTGTTCACTTTATTGTTTTATTCTCTTTAAACACGTTTCGGGAATTCTACAAGAAACAGAATGGCATAAATTGTCCCAATTAAGTGCAAGAGGAACAAACTGATTTGTTGTTATTGAATCTCTAGATGCTTAAGGGGTGGCAGTTATAAACTTCAGATCTTCTTCGGGATCTTGGGGGTTATGTTTTTTTCTTTGAAGTTTTAAAATTTTCGAAACTGCAATCCAGGCTTGTACTTAGACTCATTCTAATTCTTTTATTCCAATTATTCAATTTTTCGCAACTGCTGTTTAGTTTTTGTTCTCAGACTCAACCTATTCTATTTTTGGAATCCTTACTCCATATATGTTTGATGAAATTAGTAGCTAGATGACCCATTTCAGCATGTAGATATACCATTTATTGGTACACACGTGACCTTATGTTTATCGCCGAAGAGTTTGGTTATGTGATGCAATACCTGGTATCATTTATGCTCTGTGGGTAGCGAGCAATATCTCCGCTTTATTGCTGTTTTGATGGTCTATAAAGCATGCTATCACTGTCGAAATCGAGCTTCATTGCTTTCATGCCTGGAGGAAACGCGTACTTAACATAGTGCAAGAGTTCACACAGCATTTCATTCACGGTCAATATTTAGGTTACTAAACACCTTAAGCTTCTCTTTCATATCTGTGAACAGGCAGTCAATTTTGTGGCAGATTAGTTTTATTGCAAATATGAGCTACAACGCGTGACATGTGCAATCTCACATGCCACAGACTATGTCAGTGTTTTAATAACTTAGAGATATTGCACTTGTATGGCGATGTATCCGATGGTGTATTTGTATAACACGAACTTTTGAGCATTGTATCTCCACGCATACTCTGCAATATAACCAGCTTTCAGCCTTTAAATCCTTAATGATCCGTAAGTAATATTTTTAATCTCTAAATTTTATATTTGTTTTTAACTTGAGAAAGTCCCCAGGATGATGGTTGAAAGTTCGTTAAATTAAAAGTATTCCTTGAGAGCTGAGATGTTCGTGTCTATAATTTATCAATAACGTCCTATGTATGGAAGCCGGATGCAGCCACTCGTGCTTTCACAGTTTCGCTCCATCCTTTGGGGGTTTTAAAGTTATGCCTTTTGTTTTGAGGGGGGGACTATGGTAGCACGAGTGACCGAATCCGGATTCCATGAAAAGCATAGTGGTTAATTGTTTGTTTGTTTGTTTTGTTTTTCACTTATATGACGACGGATTGTCCACTTCCACACTGTGCCTTGTCTCATTACTGTGGAAAAACCGAAAACCCTATGGTGTGTTGATTAATATTGTATCGCGTGCCGTGTTTAAAAAATTAAGACCTTTTTGTTTTCCGATATTTTTTCTTTCAACATCAAAAGAAAGAAACGACTAATTTTGGTCACTAATTAAAGACGTTATGGCTTGTGTTAAACAATAAATAATGATCTAAAGACTGCATGGTTCGTCTCAATAGTATAACTATTCACTTTCTCGTTTAAATCAAAGGTTTAAAAACATCCACCATGGGTGAATTCTCTCCGTTCGACCTTCCCTTATAAAAATTTACTATAAAATACTACAAATTACTATAAAGATATTGTAGTAAATGGAAGTATTTTGATGTAAAATGTAGTAATCCATAGTAAATAGAAGATTGTACTATAGATCTAGCGATTTTACTACCACTTTCTATAGAACAAATGAGTTGTACTACAAAGTACTATGTAATATATCCATTAGATGGTTGTATTTTGAGGTAAAATGTAGTAACCCATAGTAAATAGAAGATTGTACTATAGATCTAGCGATTTTACTACAACTTACTATAGAACAAATGAGTTGTACTACA
>JAQQZZ010082567.1:0-14940 GCA_030265115.1 Mopalia vespertina
ATATTAATTTCATAATTACATAAAATGGTTACATTTTGGATATATTTAGTTAATGACGAAATTAGATTTTAGGATAAGATATTGTTTTATTTCTGATTTATCCAAAGAATGTGAATTAATACTTTTTAAATAAGCAGGTAACTTGTTCCATTCTCGAGGAACTTATAACTTAAGACTATAATAACAATAGTTGGAGTTCCAATAGGGTCTATATAAGTTAAAAAGCTTTGATCTGGTGAAGTAGTTGTGGGACGAGGATTGACGTTGGAACAAAGATCGTATGTTGGGTGGTAAACTGTTTGGAAGGTATATAAATTCATGGGCGTAGAGAAGATTCAGACATATGTTCAGACTTGATAGTTTTAGAATTTTGTGAAACAAGAAGAGGGTATCAGTGTGTTCAGACCTATGGGAAAATAAAATTACACGAATGATTCGTTTTTGTAGGATCGTGAGCGGCTGGAGGTGTGACACGTAGGTATTTCCCCACAAGACATTGGCATATGATAAATATGGATATATGAGTGAATAATATAGCGTAAGCAAGGTTTTCTTGTTGATTGAAGTTTTGATGGGATTGATTATGCCAATGTTTCGTGAGATTTGTCGAGCAGTATATGATATATGGGACACCCATGATAGCTTGTCATTTAAAAATTATTGCCAAAAATCTGAATTCCTGCACTCTCTCGATTTGAATACGATTTAACATAGTGGGGGGGTCGGACAGATTTTACGAGTTGGACAAATAAGCATACATTTTGTTTTGTTAGTCTTAAGAGAAAGTCTGATTGCGCATAGCCAATTAAAGATTTTACTTAACTCTGAAGACATTAAGTTGACAGCATGTGAATAGTTTTGAGAGGAGAGACATACACTCGTATCATCAGCAAAAAGTATTATTTTGGCTTGAGAAGTAGAGTGAGTAATGTCATTGATGTATATCAGGAATAAAAGAGGACCATAGACCCCTGTGGAACTCCGTGAGAAATCGTGAGGAAACCTGAACTAAACCCATTGTATACAACAGATTGTAGTCGATTGGATAGGTAGCTACAAAGCCATTGGAGAGATGTTGATCTGAATCCATAGCGATGGAGTTTATCAGCAAGAATAGTATGATTTACTGTGTTGAAGGCCTTAGATAGGTCAAGGAAAGACACGACACTGAATTCTTTATTGTCTTTAGCAGATACCAGATGTTGATAAAGATTTGTTGCTGCGTGGTTGGTTGAGTGGTTGCTGCGTAATCCATACTGAGAGGGGGTTATTATGTCATTAGAATCAACAAATTCCATACTGAGAGGGGGTTATTATGTCATTAGAGTCAACAAATTCCATACTGAGAGGGGGTTATTATGTCATTAGAGTCAACAACTTCCATACTGAGAGGGGGTTATTATGTCATTAGAGTCAAGAAATTCCATACTGAGAGGGGGTTATTATGTCATTAGAGTCAACAAATTCTGTCATTGGCTGAAAGCTTTTCTTCAATTTTGCCGAAGCATGGAAGGATAGAAATTGGTTTGTTGTTGGATATGTTGCAAATGTAACCATATGGAAAGATTGGAGGGATTTTGACTGATTTGAAATGGTCAGGGAATATGCCTTGACTAAATGACAAGTTAACAATATATGTCATTGGTTGGACTATATCAGAAGAAACAAGTTTAACAATGGACACATATGTGCCATCAATACCAGCTGTGGATGATTTTAAATTCTGTACAGTGGTAACGGTTGAAAAGTTTAAAAATTCGTTCAGAATTGGGATTCCTCAGTAATCAGACTAAGGAATATTGGAGGTTGAAATTCGGAATCAAGTTTGGTCGCAACTGAATTGAAGTATTTATTAAAGTGATCGACCACTGCTTGTTTATCCTCCACCACATCGCCATCGATATGCAGGCTTATATGTTTGTTCTTTTTGTTCTGACTTTCCTCAATAATTCGTTAAGGACTTTCCATGTTCCTCTTATGTCACTGTTCGTATTATTACATTTGTTTTCAAAATATCTCTTCCTGGCAGTTTTAAGTAAATTATTAAGTTTATTTCTATAGTTTCTGTATAGATGACGAGGGCATTGACTAGGCGATTTAAGTTGGTTACGATATAGCTTGTTCTTTTGATATATAGAAGTAAGTATGCCATGGCTTACCCAAGGTTTGCGGATAGATCGCTTACCGTTTAATAAACGTTATAGGAAATGCGTCATCATAGGCTTTCTGGAATTTGTTGGTGAAACAGTTGACAGCATCTGCAGTGTCCCTGTATGAATATACGTCTTCCCAGTCAATAGTTTTAATCGAATGTATGAAAGTGTCCTTTTGTGTGGTTGATGTTCTGCGAAAACATGTAATGTTATCCTTATT
Organism: Mopalia vespertina; assembly: GCA_030265115.1. NCBI lineage: Eukaryota > Metazoa > Mollusca > Polyplacophora > Chitonida > Mopaliidae > Mopalia > Mopalia vespertina. The sequence continues at coordinate 2,374 of JAQQZZ010082567.1, forward strand.
TGGGAGAAGAGACGTAGATAAAATAGCAACATTGGTAGATGGCCTGAGATATCGGTGAGATTCCGAAAAGATTCCGAAAGAGATTTGAACAGATCTAGGATTACAATATACAGGGATTTGAAGCTCGGCCTTATCCAGGCCCAATCCACATACAATCAGGTACACGGTATTGTTCTCATTCGTCCTTTTCCGTAAAGATTACGGAAAACTGGTGAGCTTGACAGTTGTCAATGCGCATGTCTATTACTATGGTGATAGATAGCTCATGACAGTCGCCCTCCTTCGCGATATTTGTGTTTGTTTTAAAAGTCCACAAAAACATAAAAATATTTGACATGTACGGAATGTGAATATATATAAACGATCATTAACTTCTCCTCCACAGATTTACAGAGTTGACAAGGGGGTGAATGGAAAACTGCCGTAGCGGTTTGAGACATTAAAGGAGTCCCGATCGCATTTTTTTTTATCCGCAAATAAACGGTTTTTCTTATCCAACATTAAATTGTTTTTTGACCCAAATGCACTTTCCCCGAGTTATAGTACTACTTTCTACGGAATTAAAGACAGTCGTTTATATGTACTTAAGTCTTTTTATTTCTGATAGCAGCTGTAAAATGGAAATATTAAAGAGTGAAATCAAGTAAGTTTCGTTCAATACACTGTCTTCTTTGCTTGCAAACCGGTAAAGCATCTCTCCTGTTCCCGTGTTCCGCGAGAGAGTTCGTGATTTCATCTGCAATTCAAGGTTAAAGCCTGCTGTTACATATCCCTGTTTATTATAATCCCAGATCATACGAATTAAATACTTGTGATTAAACTTGTGAAAACGTATTATTTGTTTCTCTTTTGACATTTAAGAATATTCAACAAATCATGAATGTTGTCTCTACTTCACAGGCATTTCGTTAAGTAATTTATTTATCCTGTTAAGCCCGCTTGCTAATGACAGTTTGTTTGGAACTAAGCATTGCTGTCTTAACTAGAGGAAGATTAAATTCCCAAGATAGCAGCAATAAGTTCCACATTGTATGGTCTTCTACTGTCACCGCCGTCACAATAATGACATTCTCTTAAGCACGGCGTTAAACACCAAGCAATCAATAATTTTAGAAACGACAGTTTTGTCAGAATGTAAGAAATACAATATTGTTTAACAAAATGCAACACATGTTTAGTATTTATGCGTTACGTAGGATATGGGTCTACTAGAGGTGTTCACTGTTTAGATTTAAAACGCTATGACTTTTCTTGGTGTGATTTTTTCCAACATCATATAGAGGCCTTGGGTTGATGTCTTCCCATAAATGACCCGGTTGATACGTATACAAAGGTTATTCTTATCGAGAACAAACTGTCCATCTACTGTCATTCACTTATAATCACGATCTTATCACATAATAAAAACGAGAAAAACGAAAGGCCAAGAGTGATCGTGAGGTACCTGTACACGCTGACCTATAATGCCAGTTCAGAAGCAGTGTGACTATCAAGCCGTGAAGTAACTGGTTCTTTGTCTCCTTTTCATCAAACAGAAAATAATCCATTTGAAATTTTGCCATGTCATAAATTTCTGTGTAAAGTGGTATACGTGGGACCATTATACTATTGGAGTACCCCGACACATATAATTTAACATGAAATACCTTTGATGTTGTATGATCTTGTTATGTTGAAACTAACCTTAAACCATTTAATGCTAATTGCAATTGTCCGTATTTAACATATATAACATATCTGAACTGGGTTCGATGCTGATTGGTTATATGTTTGTGTTTCTGACTTTCATAGTCTCTAGACCAATATACGTCATTCAAGAACCTAAAAATACAATGCTCTCTGCGTTTGGCTTAGACCCAATCAGTAGTTTTATGTTGGCTCGTTCTTTTACATGGATACAGTTTGGAGACATTTGCCTCTTTGCCATTGCAACGTAAGTCTGTCGTGCAGATGAACTTATATGAATTTAATTTTGGAAGTAAAGTATAATTTCCGGAATCATTCTATAATCAAGGTTCCACCACTTCTGCCGGCAGTTCATATTTGGTAATGAACACAAATAACAAAATTAGACGAACAAGGCGAACAAGGCTCACTTTAAGAAATTATTGCCTGTCTTGTCCAAAATCTAACCTAACTACCGCTTGACAAAATGTTTTTATTCGTGTAACATTATCTAGATGACCTTGTTATAAAACGTGTCAAAATATAGGTATAAAATTTTAATATGAATACAAGCCTTGTTATTTCAATCCTGGTAAATTTCCACTGAACTATTTGTTTACATTTGAGAATATGTATGCGTGGAAAGTACAATATATACAGACTTTGTTGTGACGAGTATAAGAATGGGAACATTCCCCTGTCAACTCATCTGTGCCATTATTTATTTTTCAAATCTAAATTCTAAACACAGTTCGTATAGTGCCAATAAATGATATCGTTTACTGCCCTTCATGTATACCCCATATAACCTTCTTACCAAAAAGGCTATTAAGCTTTTTTAACAAACTGGTCTCGAACTGAAACTCGTCTTGAGAGATGTTACCAAGATAAGACTACGAAAATCTCACTATAAGTATGCCATATACTGTTCTCTACAATAAAAAAATATACTGTTCTGTATTTTACGCCATGTAGTTATATCTGCATGATTGTCTGTCAAATTGGCATGAAAAGCTGATATAAACGCTTATGTTTGGCTTAAAAGGTAAATGCATTTCTTGGAATCAATAGTAGTTTTCGGAACCCAGGTTTAACTCAAATGGAATGAGGTCAGAGCCTTCAATTAAGGGGTAACTATATTTTGTTGGTTTTCGCATTGTGCCCAAATGAAACGTCACAATTTCTTTTATTTCATGGCCTTATCGTACAGACTGAATGGCAGATTTCCTCTGTGCGGCTGGCAAATTGTTACTTAATATGATTTGAGGATATATTTACTTTTACTTATTATTGTTTACGTATAACGTACAGTTTTATTTTTAAGTTGTAATAACGCTATTGCATGGATGTCAGTTGTCTTTAAAATACGCCTCATGTCTTAGTCGGATTAGCAGAAGATAATTAAACTCTATTTATATTCATTAATGCTTTTATATGATGACGATACATGTGGGTCTCTCTGACAAGGTATTGTCACACAGAGATACATTTAGTAATGGTGGGCTTCACGGCCAGTATTACACCATAGGTACCTTATATTTTTACAGTAATCGCACACTAACAAGACTTCGTGGGCAAGCCATGGCGGGTCACTCGCGAATTCCCGGTGCCCATGTCTCAACACCATCCCTATAGGTATAGCAGATGCATTGTCACACGGGGTTATACCTCAGTGTAGCACGCATCAAGTGTTTGTGTTTTAAATACTTCTTTCAAATTCTTATTATTTCATACATGTAATTATTTCGTGTAACAGACACAGTTGATTCTATTCGGCAAAAATGTAACGGTTTAATGTTTTGAAGTTTTTCTGCTAAGTAAACACTCCAAGTCCTACATGATTTTGTTTTGTTTTCTGACGCTTAACCAACTGTGTCTGATACCGATATATGTAATAATATTTTGTTTCTTTCAAAGGTTTTTTTATTACAGATTATAATTTATTTGCATTATTAAATCTTTTTCCAAATTTTAAATCTTAACGAAACCAAAGTTAGCTAAATATTTTGTAAAACTTTTAATTACTATGGATGTTAACATTCTATTTTCCTTGACATATCTTTGAAACCATCTTCTGAGAAAAGGACATTTCAAGCTTGAAATAGCCAATTTTCATCTGGTTTGCTAAATATTTTATCATAATAATGCGATATTTAGTTCGCAACTAATAAATGTCTTCACTTGCACTCTTCTCCCAGGTGGGATCATTGTTTTGGTGGGCAATGCCTATATGTGGAGAACACTTCCGGAATATTCAGTCAAGATGGCGACCATTATCAAACAGCTAGAAAAGGAAGGCGAGCTGTCAGTTTTAGAAGAGGAAATATGCGAGAATTATAGGTTCAGCACGGATAGTTCGAAAACGAAAGGAGTAGTTGTCACTATTAAACGACTTTAAATGCTTATTTCTACAGATCTCGCCTTCAATTCGATTTAGAATATTTGGTAACTTTTATATATCTCAACGACTACAATTTTGTAAATTATTTTTTTCTTATTTGCCATGTAAAAAGCTACACTTGTTTTACATTTGTTTTTTAAGCAAGGTTTTTTGTTAAAATGGAAATTAGTTTTAAGAAGACTTGAATGGAAGCCAGAATAACAATCTGAAAGGAAGAGCCTTTGAGAAAGTTTGCAGTTGTAATAATTTCAGCGGTTTCATTTTGGGGTTGACAATGCGTAGTGTTAACATAAAACTGCATTTGCTGTTAAAATCTTCAATACATATATATATTGTAACGTTCGTGTGTCAATAAATGTCAATAGTTTTTTTGTCAATTTGTAACCATTGTTATTTTATTTTTGCATAGCGATAATAGGTATCGTCGTAATAGAGGCTACCCGAGAGTCTATACATGGGTATTACGACAAATGTCACGTGATTTTAGGGTTTTGTCAAAGGCGACTGGTTTTCTATGTTAATAGACGGGAGATACATATGTGACAATACGATGGCTGTAGTTGGATACTATTTTCTCACTCTACCTGTTTTTGTTTTCATTTTGGTCTCCTCGGCATGAAACTTTTGGGTAACAAGTCTATATATGTGAAGCAGTGAGTATTATTAATGTAGTTGCAAACAGTTTAAGTAAACTAACAAGACGGTTTGTTGATTGGGTTCTAACATCGTGCTCCTTTATATTTCATTTAGCTGGTGGAATATAATTAGAAAACACTAGAACAACCACCAAATACTAAGTATTTGCTGTCTTTGAAACTGAATTTCCCAGTGAAATCGAGACCGCACGAAGAACTGTCCTCAACTGATAAGCTGGTATTGGAACAGTTCGAGAATAGTCAGAAAGTTAAAAGCTCAGGGGCCTGGTGCTCGAAGCGCTTTTAAATGTAATTCTCTACTAGACATCACACCATGTTGAAGATCTATCTCTAATCCGGTATTAGGGATTTAATCTGGTGTTAGCGAATAAGCGTCTTTCCACTAACTGGTCCAAGGAGATTATGGAATATAGGATACGCTTTTGATGCCAATTAATTATGGATGTTCTTCCCTTACAAAAAAATCATATAGGGCCCTATAAGATTTTGGACAGAATCCTATAGGATTTTTTTTATAGGATCCTATAGCATTTTCAAAATCCTATAGGATTTTATAATTATCTTATCGAATGTCCAAAATCCAATAGGCTCCTATATGAATTTTCTGTAACTGTTTATATAATCACAAAAGGTTTTACCTAAAAATGAAATTGCATAATATACTTATCGTATCACCACTGGCCAAATAATCAGAAATGCTATGGGTTGACTTATTTCTTGTTGTAACCAAGAGTGTTTGACTTAATGCACGACTTTGCATTGTCCGTAGTCTTTTTTAATATAACCCGGGCAGATATCAAAAAGGGTAAAATGACAAAACGTGAATTTTGGGTTACGGTTACAACTAAACTTCACCCTAAAAGTAACCAAAGAGCTTACACTCAACATAACCCTTAACTAACCCTAACCATAGCAACACACATTATACCCAAAATTATGTCATAGCGTCCATGCGTGACGGAGGGGGATTGGTTGGGAGGGAGCTTCCTGCTGCTGTCCGAGCTATTGGGCAGTTTGAAGCCGATCTGTTGTGATGTTTATGTCTAACGTCCTGTGATTGTCCTGTGTTTGTCTTGTCTTTGTTTGTTGCCAGTGGCGTCAAGGGTGGTTTTCTTTCCCCATTGGGGGATATTGATTTATCGGAAGAAACCGATGACCACCTAACTGTCAGTGATAGTCACTCACCCTAACCAGCTGTCACACGCAGTGGCTTAAGGGAAACCTTGTTGTCGGCTGGCTATGGTGACTGAATTAGTACAACGGTAAGTGAAGTGATCAAGGCTTTCGTCCGATATTGACAGAAGTATTTGAGAATTTTATTGCCTCACAGTGGTAATGGGAAGACTTTAAAATTCATTCCAGTCAGGGTTTCCTACCTTTATTATTATATATACATAAACAAGATATACTGCATGCATCAAACTGGCAAATAATCCCTTTAACTTGTTCACGTACATTACACAGCTATATAAACACAAGTTTACTATTCAATTATTTGTACCCCTCCCCCTCTCCCTTTACACACACATACGCACAAATTCGTTTCTGGGTGATGGAAACATAACATTCTTGATTCACCGTGTATGTTTGTCCGTCTGTCGTCTGTTCGCTTAGACGACCCTTACAGAAACATCCAATAGGATCCTATAAGATTTTCTAATTGTGCTATAAAATTAAAAAAATTCCATAGGATTTTATCTGTAAGGGATAACATAAGGATGTGTTGCGACCAGCAATGAAGGCTGCGACCAAAGCCCAATGTCAAGGTCATATATTTCCACAAATAATTTGTCATCCGTTCTACTCCTTGCTTGATCTTCTTAACATTTGTATGTATCTTGATAGGTATTGGTGCACACGACATAAGCGTCTGGACCATCACTCAAGGAAAGAAAGGACAAAACATGTAAATTTAATCTAAACGTACACAGATTGGTCAGTCTTGTGTATATTGAGAAAAAACCCAAACACAATAACTAAGTATTTGCAACCCTCAGTAAACCGAACTTTAAACATCATTATTTTCAAGTATGTGAATGTGGTATTATGAATCTATCATTACAGGAGGGAATAACATTGTTAGCCAATCATATGGATGTACGTTATTTATTCAACGGAAATGTAGACTGATAGGTGAAAACAACATTTGAATACTTATTTCATCAGTTCGATGGGCGACGCCAAGTTTGACCAAAACTATACGCTTCTGCCGCGACTACTATACTAGATCTGTCCGATCAACCTTCCTTTCGTGGATGACTATTTATGTACAAATTCTTCAAAGCTGGTTAACTTAACCCAGAGTTTATATGAACAGCATTACCTCATGCTAACAAAATGGAAGGGAGATAATTAAGTCTCTTTTTAAGTATTTAACCATACATTATGAAGTTTTGGGGAGATTTTAAAATTGTCTTGACGCTTTGAACTATCCCAGGTGAGATATTAGTTACATCAGGATGTGTTCTTTCTATTTTTAGTCCCTCAGAGAATTAAAATATCTCCATTCGGCTTAGTTTTGTTTTCAATCTCACACCCCGGTAACATATTACAACGAATCTGTTTCAGAAATAAACATATTTTTATCAAAAGTAACCTATTTCCAGAGTGAATAAAAACATCGGAAACAAACATCACATTGAGGAATTGCCAACCGCATTTGTTTTTTCAAAAGGCAGTTAAAGGCAACGAAATGTTTTGGTGGCAAAGATAAAGTTTTATGTACCAGCATATTTGAAAGAAATTGTTTATTGGCTTGTAAACTCGGAATTTAAAAACAAAATTGTTATTCTTCTTTTGACCACTGAGAACCTTTGAAGTTAGCAAAAGGAAGCGTTCACCTATCAGTATGATCCGGTCTGATACTGTTTTGTTAAAGTGCCGAAGTGGAAACGATATATACCTTGTGAGATAATTCGTAGTCGATATGTACAGTTGAATCAACTATTGGGAGACATAAAGTGGAACCATACACGGAATACTGGAAACGAAATCCCTAACAAATCTGTCACGCAAGCTTAATTACTACTTGGTGGCTCTCTGCTACTGATTCTGGAATGTGCCAGAAATATGATTTCAAAGGGTCACCAATCTTCCGTTGAACAATACTAAACCACTGAAACAGCTGTCTCTTGGAAATAAACCTTCATAAGCTTTATTTTAGAATCCGGGCATTCCTTCTAATGTTTCAAAAACCTTTCAATAATCCTGGTACGAAACTGTGAGCAGAAAAAAATAATCTGTCGAGCAAAACAATCGTGTTGTATCCCGGTCAAACATATGAAGCCCAGCCAATTCCTATAGATTCATGCTGGATCTCCGGTATTTATCAGAAGAAAAGACATAATGGACCTAAAATTGTGGACAGTTTGAAAAGCGGGGTTATGTTTCCTGTTTGAGATCACCAGAATCACAGAATTAAAAATGAAAAAGCCAAAAGCACCGTCCTTCTGTAACGCTGTAGGTAAACCGGTTTAGAACCAGACATGGCCGCTATGAGAAACCAGTTAACACATGTACTTTGAACGTGCTCCTTGAACGTAATCATTTGACCTGAGATCACAGTACATCTGTTTTTATGCATGGAGTTCGTGGCCTGATGGTTATTTTCCTGTGAACTACATATTTAAATGTGACAATGATATTACTTATCATAGCTGGGTTATGTTTCACGAATTTATAATTGTTAATAAATTTAAACTGGAACTTATTTAGTTCAAATTGTGTGTATTTGATTCATTGATTTATGAGATGTACTCGATTGTGCACAGATCGTATTTCAATACAATATGGCTTGACCAAGCACACACTACTCATTTACAGAAGCATTACGTGAAATTAGATATTTTGATCGCATAATGAGTGAAACAAATTAAGCTACGATTCTCATAGATTCTGACATTTTTTGTATCTATGTAGGAAGGGCAAACCCGGCCTTGGCTTAAGTATTGGATAACAATTTAAGACAAAATATGGCAAATTGTTGATTTTCGAAACTCACTAATTAATATAGCAAATAAAATAAACTCTTTTGTAACAGGTTTGATCTTGACTGATAGCAAATTAGTATTACAAATAAAGAAAACACGTTTGTATGATGTCCATGTGCAATGCTCACAAAAAAATATAGCAAATATAGAAAATATCGAAATAGTTCCACATGCAGCAAATAAAGAAACCAATTTGCAACATGATGATCTTAAGTGTTCGCAAAAAATAAAGCAAGTACAGAAATCACAACATGTGAAACAAGAGGTCAATACTCTGTGAGTTCAATAACTCTCCACGGTTTATAACCTGCCCAAGATAAATACACTCTGAACACTGATAATAGTCCGGCTGATACGGGAGACGTAAATAAAGTCTATGAAATCTGTTGATACCAATTTTTAGTATAAGTTTTTTTAGCATGTAGCAGTTTGTTTGTTTTTCTTATCTCTTTTTCTCCATTTCCGGCTTGATATCTTTATATATCTTCCCCAAGCGCATCTTCGCCAAAGTATCTTTCACGTAGTTCTCATATCCCCGTCTTTTATTGTGGTCCGTTTTGTGAATTATTGTGAAAGATTTTAGTGTCTGGCACGCTGGTACTTTTTTGTGGTAAATGATGATCCATATATGACATGTTTATCATTATAACATAATCTCATGTATAATTCCGTATGGTTACATATTTCATATATATTTCAACTTTCACACGGAAACATCCGTGGAACGCACCTCTTGTCCACTTCGCCCTCTCATCTGGCAGAACTCCGTAGATGACGTTATCACTACTGAGTTTTAGATGTTACATTCTATAAAGTTATGAATTTAGATATAACATGGAGCTTTTCATTATACGGCAGTTTTAAGTCTAAAGATACGCATCAGCTACTCCATTCTAAATTATTTCATCCAGCACACACGTCCAAGTGTGCTCCTAATTAATCCCAAATAAGAAAATTCCTTAACGGAATTTGAACTTGATAAATTCCGGCAGATGTGTTCCTTGTGCTTAATCCCTGCTTTAAAGAGGATTAATATATGATAATTAAAACTGAATCCCTCAGAAACATTATAGTTTGTGATGTAGCCTAAGATCTAGTGAGAATACACTTTAAAAAATGTGCCACACAATATTGTAAAGTGAGAATCTGTTTAAGTTAGGACACTTCAATCAATGTATCCATATGGTTTCAGCTTTTGATAAGGGAAATGCCCTAAGAAAGACATAAATTCCTATTATGTTCCAATATGGCCACATGTCATCCGGTTTGGTAGTCTCCTTATACAGAAATATCAAAAAACTGTACCTAAAATGTCTATACCTCTCTTTAAACCCCAATTCAGCGTAGACAAGAGACGAAACTAAAGGAACTAGTCATAATATTTCAGCGCTTTATTTCAACACAACAGAGTCTCCTGGTGATAAGACAAGAATGCACCGAAATATAGAGATCAAAATGAGTCCTTCGTTTGACGGTGTTACTCTATAACTGTGTTTTAAACTTTGTCGACCTAACTGTTCATTTCAGCTTGATCGTTTCCAGTGTCCAATAACATTAGCGTTAGTTTATTTTGTGGCGTTATGTAATAGAATCATTTATACTGATAAAGAGTGATGTACAATAAAATTCATTCTGCATTCACACACCGTCATAAATCGCTATTAACGATGCCTTTAACTGGTTATAGAACCATAGTATCACCGTACACATATATATAGGATTCAAGCAATGTTTCTCTCTTCATTTATTCAAAATATATATAGGATTGAAGCTCTGAAGCCTGTATTGGTTCAAGACTTATCCGTTTTCAAGTTTAAGTCAATATTTATTTCATTGACATATAAATTACATAGTCATCGCTAGTCAGCTATATAAACCCACAAAGGGCTTGTTTAATCACAAAGAGGTTTGGAAGGACATTTAATCAAGAAAAAATTATTGTATTTGACATATGTGCAGCATGCTTATTTTTTTTTAATTGAGTGCAGAATTCCGTACGGTAGGCCCGCTATGAAAAGGGCTATACAATTGACTGATAATACATAGGTTGAAAATAGTTTGTACTCCTTCTGAACACGTCAGAAAATGTGTCTGATGCAATAACGTATGCGTAAATAAAAAAGAGTGAAACTCATCAATGCATTATAACTTTAGTAGACCTCAAGTATGGTTAGTTCTGTGTTAAAACCTATACAATTTATTGTGCAAACCAACAAAGACCGTAAAATCCATTTCGAAAATTTTAACTGGGCGAATCTTATATTATAGTAATCGGGTGGCAAAAAGGGGACAATTTAAATGTAGACTAAGCTTTTTGTTCCGACTATCTATTGTGTATAATTAATTACACCAACATTACGTTCATCAGTTCCAATGATGATAGTCAAACAATTTAATTTGTCCCTAATATTAACACCCAGAAATTTAAAACACTAAACGAATTTGAGATTACAAGTAAAACTTCACTTAGAGTAAAACTATAAATCGAGGTCTGATATTAGTCTTATAATAATAAACTTAGTTTTAGGAGTACCATTAACATATAGGCTGATTTGTTTACAAACAAATTAAGGATCATAAAGCATTAATGTTTTCGTATTCTGTTTCTAATCGGTATATCAGGATCATACTGAAGTATCGTTATAGAAAAGGGAATACATTTTCATGATACATGATACAGCATCACATATTCTATGGCGTTGTTTCCAAAAATGTTCATCTACACTCAGACATGATAATTCAAAATACTGTAACATTGGAAAAGACACAAAACCTATTTCTGGTGTGACACACAGGTCTGTATTACCTTCCCAATGTTGTTTCTCCTTGACATTAAAAATAATAGTTTAAAACTATTATTTATAATGTCAAGGAGACACTTTATATTTTTAACATTTGAATTTTGACATTGATTTGTGAGTTTGTAAAGTTATCCATAGACTTGAATAATCTCTCCATTTACATTTTTTTCTTTGTCGATTTTCTGTCGATTGCGTATTGGCTATATATATATTACCTCTGTAGCTCAGTCGGTAGAGTGTTGGGCCTGTAACCCAAAGGTCCGGGGTTGGAATCCCGGTGGAGGCAAGCAAATTTTTCTCTCTTCATTTATTCATAATATATATACTAAGTTTTCTCTCTTCATTTATTCAAAATATATATACTAAGTTGCAACATACCCCGTCAGGTGATTCCACTTTCCCCAGCTTGGAGTAAGTTACAACGTCTGACAGGAGTGTACAAATAAATCAATTTCAGAAAGACTAATAGTACTATCAAAACAAATTTAAGTGGAGTGCATAGCTGAATAATGTGGTTATGTACTGTAGTATTTTGAATAAATGAAGACTTTCCCGTGTACTTAATTGGCTTACGTACGATGTTTCAACTAAGTGATGCAATGTGTCCCGGTTTCCCCTACGGATCTATGAATCTCGCCATTGTTAGTGGGTTTATATACCACAGTATGAGTTCTGAACTAATTTTTATTTGGTTAACATAAATGCCATATATAGTGGATTGATAAGGCACCCATGCATATTTTAGTCGTAGTATACAATTGTATAACAGTCAGGTAAACCACACACAAACATACTAAATTCATGCTGGTGTGTACAATCTTGTACTTTTTCAATTCTGAGGGCCTCTGTAGAATCTAATTTTACTTACTTACAGAGTTGTTGTCCGTTTACACTACGCCCTTCATAAATTCAAGTCTGGCATATTTTTTAAATCATTTGGTTGTTGATCAATTTAATAGATAATGACTAGAATGATTCTTATATAACCGTATAAAAATACATTCAAAGGTTAAAAATATGTATTGTATCTTGTGCATGGTACAAAACATCTGGAG
>JAQQZZ010082578.1:7900-19070 GCA_030265115.1 Mopalia vespertina
CTTCTAACACATTAAGGTGAGAAACCAGTAAGTATCTTCTAACACATTAAGGTGAGAAACCAGTAAGTATCTTCTAATGCATTAAGGTGAGAAAACATCATCTGTCAATAAAACAGTAAACAGTAACTATTAAACAACAGTCATATCCTTGGGCCATTGTTTAAAAAAAAATTGCCACACATTATTTTATATTAATTTACTTTTTTAAATGGTAACCAAACAACATTTTTATGAATTGCTCTCAAATCAATATTTATGTCGATAAGACCCATGGCCTTTTTTAATTCAACTACCTGTTTTAATAGATCTACGAGAAATAAGAAGTACAAGCTTCTAACGTTTTAAGATAAGAAATCATGAAGTACCCGTTTAACGTTTTAATGTGAGACACCACGCCACACCAGTATGTATTACCTTAACAGATGAACGTTTGGAACCAATTAGAATCATTCTAAATGTGACAAATAGGAAAACATATTATAATATACCCTTACATTTGTCTTGTGTAACCTATTGCATTATTTCTTATTAATTGTATTCAAACAAAACAGTATTTAGTGTTAACCCTATCATAGAACTACGAATTCACGGATAAGCCGAATATTCTAAACTACAGCACACAAACTTTCTGTATACATAAATCTAATATAAGGAATTTGATTGTTGACCAGGTTTATGTGGAAATAAAACTTGTCAGAACGGAGGCAGTTTGAAAACCGACGGTTCCTGTGATTGTAAGTGCTCCCGACTTCACCACGGAGACCTATGTGAAACATGTAAGTTTGTCGGACTACTTGGTCCACCTTCACAAAAAAATCATGGGACAAAAGTACTCCATTATATATCAGCGGACCGATTACGATATAATCACTGCTAAACAAAAAACGTTATTGTCATAGTATTTATCAGGACTATATGTACTAACAGCTAAGGTTTATGTCGCGTTTTACTATAGCTACGTTTACGTCATGTTTTACTCTCAGAAATAATTGTCATTTCAGGGTTATTTAGAAAAGACGGTATTGTTCCGTATGATTCTATATGGTTCTATATGGACTTATTTTAACGAAAATGGTTTTTTTTGTTGTTGAAATATAGTAAGCATTAATAAATAAAACACGATTATAACAGATTCAAGCTTATTTTAACGCAACCGTTCAATGATATACAGACAATATTTCCCCGGGAATGAGCAGTAAAATATAGAACTATTTCGATAATAAGATAATACGTTTTCTTATACTTGTGTGATATAAAAAATTTTATATAACTTTTTATATATTTGAAGAAGAAAACTGTCTGAATCAACGTTGAACCGTTTCGTAAAAATAAACAGGAAATTGGAGTGTAAGATATGTGTGGTCAAATCTGCTAATGGCGGTTTGGACTGACTGGCTGATTAGCTGACTCGTGGTTTACGAATTGCTCAAGGGTATATCACCCACACGAAAGCTATGCAGTCCAACAGTTATTGACACTAGCACAGCTATAAAATGTGAAGTGCTATGTTCTTGTGGAAAATCTTTCTCCAGTGTCAAGTAAAAATGACAGAGATACCCCCCAAACAAACTGCCCTTAGCCAGAGGGTCTGCAGGCAGGATTTTTCTGACAAACGATTTGTTGCTTGTCGATACTTACCAAACCAGGGATTTAACTTCACTTACAATGCTAGCCCAAAAAAAAAATAACATGTGATTTGTAAGGAACGAAAACAAAGAGCTAATAGATCATGAAAATAAAGGAAAATGAATTTACGTCATCATATTTTTGTTAATTCTCAGTGGTTTGTCCTGAGACCGATAAGGCCAGATGTGCGACATCACCAACGGCTGATTGTGACATTGTAACTGCATTGTGGGAAATGTGTCCTTTTCTATGTGGAATCTGTCACACACGTGAGTTGTAATAAGATTTTTCTAGCCAAACCAAAACAGACGATTTTTTTACGTCAACTCTTTTTTTTAAGATATATATATATATATATTGCTTTTTAAAATAAGCTTTTAATTGAATATAAATATTAATAAATAGATGTTAGTATGCAGAGCTGATTGATGTGTCGATTGGTCGGTCAGTCGGTCGGTCGGTCGGTCTGATTGATTGATTGATTGATTGATTGATTGATTGATTTGTTGATTTGTTGATTTGTTGATTTGTTGATTGATTTATTGATTTGTTGTTGAGTGATTGAGTGCTGAACGGCTTGTTGATTTGACTGTAATATTGATTGTTAGACAATAGGACTTAATTTGGAACATAAACCAAATACCCTTGCCAAGATGGTGCATGGTGGAAAGACGGTGGGCATGACTTTTTAAACAATATACATTTGCTTCCAGGCTTTATCTTCTGCGTCGATAGAATTATTACACAATATTTGCGAAAGTGATATCGATCACCATTATGTGAAGGAGGTGATCCAATACCGTCATGTTGGGATGGTTGGGATATAGTTCGGGGCAAACAGCATCCTCACGGATGTCCCCTTGGTTTTCTTCTCCTCTAATCGTTCTTCCTAATTATGCTTTGAACATTTCAGCTCCACCGCCCACGTTTAAATCAACTTTTGGTTGCACCTATATAGGAGAACAACCCACCCCGTGTAAGTGTTCTAAAATCCATGTTAACAGCCTTGTTCGATCGTTGGTTTTATTTATATAGGTTGTATAATTCTCAATTGTAACATTACAAATGAATATAACCTTCAATTTTCTCTTCCATTTTCAATTTTATCGTCAAGTGAAAGTTAATTAAATCAACTGCACAAAACGAATGACGGTAGTTCATTTCCGTCAAAATAAAAACAACTTATCAATTATTTTTATCTCTTTTTTTCCGTTAATTTTGAGATTTGTTTCAGTCGCTTGTAAAAAGCTCGGGGACAACGGACTGGACAAGGAGCAGTGTGCTTCAGAGGGTGGAGACTCCGGATGTGACGACTGTGTAACCATTGGCAACGACTGTCCTGTCATGTGCGGACTGTGTGACGGTACTGTGTTCGTTGTGAAAATGTTTAAGTCGTGCTATTTGATTATAAATCAACTCTTGGTGAATTTAAGTTATTGAAATTTCCCGAGAGATATACCTTAGTTCAAATTTGGCTTGTTTCTTTCAACTTATAAAAGTGTTTACAAATCTTAAAAGTATATTAAAGAAAAGGAATGTCTTCTATACTTTACAATATCAATATTATTCAATTCGGTCTTCGTTTATTTAGCTCCTTGTGATGGAAAAAGATGTCAACATGATGGAAGCCTGAACACATGGTCTTGTGATTGTAAATGTAAGCCAAACTTCGTAGGGGAAACATGTGAAGAAAGTAAGTCATCAACAATACGCTTTGTCCTCAAATTCTCCGTTAACACAATAACAAAAGCATTCCTAGTTATGATCTAGCTTGTTTTTCCGCTGTTGGAAGTATGCTCAAGTGCCCGGGGGAGGGGACTCAGCAGCTTGCGCGTTTGGCTGCTGATTCTACTTCGATTAACTGCACAGGATCGAATCTCCCTGTAGACGTGATGTATATGAGTGAGTCCCACCAGGTGATCCTGGCGATCACAGGGATTGTTTTTACCTGATTTCCTCTCGGGGTTCCACCTTTTTTTAGTAAGTCGTAGTAAGAATGGACAGTTCTTCGTCCAGGGATTGAAACATGAAAAAAATGAATGTGTTGAATAAAAGAGAAACTGTATTTTGAGAACTTTTTTCTAATTATGTAAGGCTTCAGTGCATTACTTGATATCAGTTCTTGTTTTGTTTTGGTTTTTTCTTTCCTTCTTTTGTTCAACACACTTGTCAAGTTATAAAACGTCAGATAAACGGGGACAGAAATTATCGCATGTTAGTTTTCTCGTGTTTTTTTTTTATATAAATGATTCTTTATTTCTCTTTTACACGTTAAGCCGAGGCTTATATTGTGTAACACAAATCACAGAAACTTGACATGTTAACTTACTTCTATGACAATTATTTAATTATCGTTTTCAAAGAATAAATCAGTCTAGTTCCTAACCTCCATGAACTGTCTGATCCAGATAAGTGTGGTGACAAGACATGTCAAAATGGCGGGTTCTTAAAGCTTGACGGATCCTGTCGATGTAAATGTCCAGCTTTACATGAGGGAGAGTTCTGTGAAACTTGTAAGTAAATATTTATTCCACATATATTTTTAATTATCTACATTAGAGGATGATTTAATTAAAGCTAAATTGCTTTAGACTTTACCCTTCCACATTATGCCATCACAAATTTCTTATTATTCGATTTCCCTTGATTTTACACATTTGTTAACTCAGTTTGTTGTTTTTTCTTTTTTCTTTTCTTTTGACAAGTGAAATGCTTCTGGTATCTAGCTATTAGTTTATCGATCTATGTTACGGTCATTTGAAGCTATAACTTTTGCTAGTGTTATCGGATAACACGAACCTGTGACCTACATGCATATGATACTTCCACCACACGACCAACGAGCCTGATCCCAATTCCTTCTAGCTCAGAGTCCTGTGGGTGGTTATTCAAATCCGACGACAGATCTATACAGAATACTAGACCCCTTTCAGTAAACGTTCTACACGCACTAAAGGCGGAAAAATCACTAAAATAAAGACAAATCTCTCCAGGGCAGTCTTTGACTCAGACCACCTTAGTTTTCTTTCCGCCTCAGGGCCCGCGGTCGTGGCTTAGTGGTAGCGTGCGCGCTTACTAATCCTACTTCGATTTACCGTTCACAGGATTGAGTCCGCCTGTCGACCTTCAGGTACATGAGTGAGTCACACGATGTGGCTCCGGCAATCGCAGGGGTGGTTTATACGAGATTTCCTCCCGGTTTTCCATCTTAATAAGGCAATGAGCAGTGCGAAGTGGACAATCCGTCGTCATATAAGTGAAAAACCATTGAGTACGACGTTAAACACCAATCAAACAAACATCTTTCCGCTTCCAAAAGTTAAACAGTCAGCCAATCTAATGTTTTAGGAAGATTCATCAGTATTATAACTGTCTCTACAACTTACTTATTGACCAGTATTTATAAATCTAGATTGATACATAGTATGATACATGTATACATTAAAACAGTATTCTTTATTCTTGTTATGGACATTATATCAGTGTTTACCATGTCTATAATTTTTATTGCTTGCATTTTGCATCGTACATTTAGTGTCTTGTCTCTGTTTGAACTACAATGGCCGAGCGCTAGTTATTGTATCACCGCCTGTCTCTATGAATGAATGTCTCTAAAATCTGTCCAATATAGTTTGTCCTATAATCGTTTTCAGTGACATGTCCGGACAGAGACCACAATAAATGTAAAACCAGAACTTCCACTGATTGTGCAGCCAACGATAATCTCTGGGAAGATTGTCCTATCCTTTGTGGCGTTTGTCTACCACGTGAGTAAACTTTCTTAAACACATTAACCACTCTCCCATGCTCACCTGATGGTGCATATTAATGTGCACTATTGTCTTTGTTATCATTTAATCTAGTTAAAAAATCACGTGATGTTAAAGATAACACGTTGGCTGACTGCCTGTAGATGACAAGTAACACGAGAAAGTGCGTGAAAAGCGTATGCTTCATCAATGTTACTGAGACAAAGTACAATTGCGATTGCAGTATATGTACATATATGTGTGGCAGTTCAACATCCTGGCTTGATCCTGCGACATCTTGATCAGCAGTTCACTCAAATAGCATCAGAGCCTGAACTTTGGACTAGGAGGTGGTGTGTGAGGATGTTAATCCACTAAAAGTGGCGACAATCGTAGAATATTTTGAAAATTCTGATGTCACTTTTGTACTGTGGGATGTCCGTAGTGATATATTACCAATGGCAATCTGGCTTCATTGTCTGGGGGACTGCTTTATATGCGACCATTATTAACAAAGAATTTCGGCAAGAGTTGCCCGCGCGTTTGTAAGATAGTGGCCGCTCTCGTATTCCCGAGGCACAAGTGTTATCTTTAAAAGCTAGGCATTAGAAAGAGTTTCACGTCGGGATATTCAGGGCACATCATGAAAGTGTGACTTCTGCTTAAGTTAGAATAAGTTTGAAGTGTAGCACATGTTGATTCAGATTGCATGCAAAATTTAAAAAGTTCAGATGTAAAGCTACACAGGATTAGGTACTTCATTGATACCAACAATTATATGGTGATTAATTAATGCAATTTTATGTCCAATGTATATCTATAACAAAGCTAGATTAAAATCTATTTAGAAATTTTTCTCTTGGAGTTTATCCAAAACATGAGATGATTCAACAATTTTAATTTATCTACATTCATGTGCCACAGCGTGATTACTGTTTAGAAATATATATATAACTCCCTTTGAAATGGTGACTCTTCTGCCAAGTTAAGAAAGGTCATGAATCCATCAACAAACAATAAATCTAAGATATACCTTCCGGCTAGGTTGTCTCTCTACTGTGTCTTTTCAGGTTACGTTGATTATTTCTATTTTAGAATTGGCACCTAATAATTGTGTTTTAATCCCTCTAGCTCCTCCTCCAAAGTTTATTTCACCTAGTGGTTGCACCTACGTTGGAGAAAGGCCCACTAAATGTAAGTATAGTTTGTTTTTGTTCAGCACCATTGGAATAGTTTAACTTAGTTTAGTTACTTTAGTTTTCCAGGATTTCTCTCTTTTTCAATGACATGCTGTATTTTTTAAAGAGAAGGACCAACGATTTTCAACCAACAATAACGTCACTGTAATTCAAATTAACTAACTAACTAACGGCAATGCCTACACAAGCGCAAATCCAACATGGGTTATTGTATTTCCTATAAATTCTTATTACGAAACATGTATTCCTTATCTAGAGGTGAAAATTGACCAACTTAAATGTGCATGGCTATAAGTTTTAAGAAAGTTTATGGGTTTAGAATACATATCCTTAAATTTCTTCACAAAATATGACAACAAAATGATAAATTATCCAGTGCCAAACAACATGCATTTTGTGTCGATACTGACATTTTTGGCATTTCACATCGTTTTGTTACTTGTTCAAGTTACATGCAAAAAGCTGGGTAACAACGGACTGGACAAGGAACAGTGTGCTTCAGATGGCGGAGAGGCCGGATGTGACGACTGTGTTACCATTGGCAACGACTGTCCTGTCATGTGCGGACTGTGCGACGGTAAAACAGTCTTTGTATGCATTTTAATTCATATAATGTTGACCCTCTTTAAGTGGCACTTAGTCTTTGTGGACATAATCGCCATCTTGAAGTCTAATATGTATTGAATGATGTATGTACACTGTTAAAACAATTCCTTAACAAAGTTATGGAAACAATTCCATAACACATCTAATGTGGAATTTTTCATAACCTCTTAAGGATAATCCATAAATATGTTTGGAATAATCCTTGCCCCCCGACACAAATTTTCTTCGTATTTCTTGACATTTATGTAATATTCCGCTGGGGCTTTATTCGAGGAATATTTCTGAACGTTTTCCTTAAGATGTTAAGAATTATTTGTTTCAGTGTAGGAGAAGGGTTGTACAACCCATTCTTGGATAAATAAACTGGAACTGAATAAACATATATCACAGATAATAAAATCATTACAATTTATCTTTTATTGACATCGAAATTCTGGTTTATTGTGTGGACAAGAACTAACACTATGGGTTGACAGATACTCGCTGCTGCCCCACAATATAGCAACTTGCCGATGTTTGTTTAAGTTAATTACTTTTATTTAACCTTTTTATTAATTTATTTAGCACCTTGTAATGGTAAAAAGTGTCAAAATGATGGAAGCCTGAACACATGGTCTTGTGAATGTAAATGTAAGCCAAACTTCGTTGGGGAAACATGTGGAGAAAGTAAGTCATCAACTTTATAATTATCCATCGTATTGTGGACTGTTTTCGACAAAAAAGCGCCATTTCTTATCCTTAATCCTCCATTTAAATGTTTTGTAAGTTACGAATAGTTCTAAAACAGTTGTTTGAATATTAAAAAGAAAAATGACGAAAATGTCCGTTTTAGAGGTTATGTTTTGTACTGACACTGTATGAGATTATTCAAGTTCATATTCAATTTTTTGGTTTAATCAGTTAATTTAATCTTGAAAACACACATTATTTCAGTTTCGTTCGCATTACTTACGTACCATCTGGTACGGAAAGAACCCAATTATATAATTTCCAGTCGACAAAGTTTTTAAGAAAAGTTCACTTGTAAACGTTTTGTAAGGATTTATCAACCAGTATTTTCGTTATAACCAAATTTCTACTAATCGTAATTTAAAGCTAAACATATTGATTTTATTGATTAAGTTAGTGTTTGTATCAAGTTGATAATGAATGTTACTATCTAACTGATCGCAACGATAAACTATTTTATTCAGATAAGTGTGGCGACAAGACATGTCAAAATGGCGGGTTCTTAAAGCTTGACGGATCCTGTCGATGTAAATGTCCAGCTTTACACGAGGGAGAGCTCTGTGAAACGTGTAAGTAAACCATAATCCTACAAATAGTTCCACTGTGTCACAACAAACCTTACAATGTTTTATTAGCAGACTTTATCTTTTCTAGTCATATTTTTGCTTCATCAATTTATTTTCGTCCTTGGGGTTTTCTTCTTTTTTCTCTTTTGCAATAACCGTTTATAGCTTCTTGGGGTATCGCTTACACTTCACTGTGACGATGTCTGCTTGGACTATTCGTTGTTGCTTCAGCAGATTTAGATAAGGGCCGTCTATAAACTGCTAGGGTATACTCCATATATTTACTGCCATTCCTCATTTACTACATATATATTCAAACCGCCCATTAATTTCGTCCACCGGCTTAACAAGCGATAAATTCGCAAAGAACCACAATGTCATATGTGAATATATTTGTCAATATATTGAACATAAGCAAAATGAATGTTGAATATACTTTATCGGTTTCCTGATAGTTTGAATGCAATATTTTCTTGCTTTCTTGTCGATTTTCGTCTTTAAACTATACATATATATGAGTTAATTCACCCAGAATATGAGATGATTTATGGGTTTGGATAAGACGACATCCCTGTGCCAGTGTGATGATTTTTTGGAAGTATATAACAGTTATTATTAACTATCGTTTGTCTCTCAGTGGTTTGTCCGGACAAAGAGCACGGTAAATGCAAAGCCAAGACTTCAGCTGACTGTGAAAAAGACACAACTCTCTGGGAAAATTG
Organism: Mopalia vespertina; assembly: GCA_030265115.1. Lineage (NCBI taxonomy): Eukaryota > Metazoa > Mollusca > Polyplacophora > Chitonida > Mopaliidae > Mopalia > Mopalia vespertina. The sequence goes on from JAQQZZ010082578.1 coordinate 17,098, forward strand.
TCCTGTTCTTTGCAGAGTCTGTCAACCACGTGAGTAATCTTTGTTAATACCAGTATATCAATCAGTTGTTGGAAGAACTGGTAATATCTGATGCTAAGATGTTGTCCACATATAAACGGCGAAATGCCGTGGGAACGAAATACAACTGTTCCTGGAACAACTGTCGCCAGCAAAAACGTTTCCAGAACAATCGTCATAGACTCGGTAATTATATACTTAACGTGTATGTTTGTTATAAGCTATTTTCTATTCTGTCATAACAATGTTAACACTGTTTATGTTGTAATATTTTATTTAGCTCCACCTGCAACGTTTACGTCATCATTTGGTTGCGCCTTCATTGGAGAAAGACCCACCGCATGTAAGTATATTTTACCATGTGTTCACGATCTTGGAGCAATTCAAAATTTGGCGTTCATTCGAATTTACAGGTGATACAGTCTCCTCACAATTAACATTTTTTTCAATAACGTAACGCGCCACTATAAAGTATCCTAAAATGCAGTTCCTGATATCGTTTTGACAGCTGACCAACTAGACGTAACTTCGTACAACTATTACATGACGCAGCTCTCGATCTGAGCTGATAATGTTCCATTATACAAAATGAATTGGTTTGGTTGGGGTTTATCGCAGTACTTTAGGTTATTTCACTCACATGACGGCGTACCAGCCGAAAGGGTGAAGAAAACAATCCTCGATGCCGCTGGCAACAAACAAAAACAAGACGGGTCAAATACAGGACGCAAAACAAAAGGCATCACAAACTGATGGGCTTCCAGTTCCCCTAGTTCTGAGAGCACTAGGACAACAGGAAGCTTCCTCCTACCACCACCAAAATGGATTGTAGTTGAAATTTGTCACAATACTCTACATAATGTATGTCAAATCGTTGTCGATGTGGAGAATTAAGATTAACCTTCTACTGATACGGAAATAATTTTTTCATTCTTACTAAAATAGCTTATGACATTTCACTTGATTTTTCATGTCATTTATTTCAGTTCGTTGTAAAAAGCTGGGTAAAAACGGAGGGGATAAAGAACAGTGTGTTTCAGAGGGGGGAGACTCCGGATGTGACGACTGTGTAACCATTGGCAACGACTGTCCTGTCATGTGCGGAATGTGTGATGGTAAAGCAATCTATATGAGTAAATTTTGACTAATATAATGGTCAACTCGTTCTGTAACATTTAGACCGCGACGAGCAAAGGCCAGGAAGATATTGATTTCATTGCATCTTATTTTTTAATTTTATTGTCACAGTTATAACCATAAATGCATTCCTCGGTAACATTTTCTTAGTTAAATCAACTCATCTTTGTGTAAGTTTTAGCTAAACGTTAATATTTACCATGAATTAACTTTGACTTAATCCATCGTAAATTAATAAAAACCGAAAAAAGTCTATGTTGATAGACATTGATAGATTGTGTTATGGTTCTGTTTAACGAAAGTTTTGAAATTCATACTAATAGTAAAACGGAAGCGCAATCTAAGATCGTTTGTTAAGGCATTTACTGTTTACATGTTGATAGTCCCGGATTTTAATGTTTCTGTTTAGAGTCGGGCAATGTTTAGCCTACTATTACAAACTCTTATTTATCCACTTTTTATAATTTGTTTAGCTCCTTGTGATGGAAAGAGATGTCAAAATGCTGGATATTTGAACACATGGTCTTGTGAATGTAAATGTAAGCCAAACTTCATTGGCGATACCTGCGACGAAAGTAAGTCCAGATGCTTGTCTTATCGTTCACTTTTTATCAATAGAAGGCGAATTATGTTCAAGTTATTGGTATTTTACTGATGTATTTAAGACACTTGATTAAATACGTGATAAAGTGTTTTTGTTTTTAAATAATAATTAGAATAGTTTTAGAAATGAAGTCTTGAACTGTTAGAGAAACCTGGTCGCCCCGACCAGCCAAAACCTGGTCGAACCCCCTTCGACCAGCAAAAACCAGGTCAAA
>JAQQZZ010082589.1:0-19068 GCA_030265115.1 Mopalia vespertina
CCTCTTGGGATAAGGGCCTTAAAGGCAACAGAACATGCCTGGTTGAAGGTAGTAAGAGTGCTAGAATTTCTGTGAAATCGTATTACTTGTGATTTAATAATTCCCTTGAAGGTATGTGGAGGATGAAAGGATTTATCATGAAGTAGTTGATGGGTGTCTGTAGGCTTAAAGAACACCTTAAAATCCAAAGACCCTGCTGTATGTAAACTAGGACCATTGTATACATGCATGATATATGTATATGTCTGTCTGTCAGTATGTGTCTGTCAACGAACAAAAACTATTTATATCCAGAAGTCTTTTACCTAATGGACTTCTGATATTTCCGATCAGGATCTCATGGATTTTTGTCAAATCCAAGTCATTTACGATTCAAAACTAAACTTTAACTATACTTAAGTTTTAGATACCATAAAATAAGACGGGCCGCCAGTTAATAAAAATTAAGGCTAAATACAAAAGACTATTAGCAACACTTACCTTTATTCTTCCGTTGTCTATAGGCGGTATTCTATTGAGGCGATTCAATAATTTTTCAAATTCGCCCATCTTGACAAATCAACCCAATCAACAGACTGAAATGCGTCACGTGACGGGGAATTGCCGATTTCACAAACTGACAACGCCAATTTTTTAGGGTGTATAACTGTAGGCCTTAAAGCGTTAGACTGCATTGGCGATACCTGGATCTATCTAATATATTCTCCTAACAACAAATGTACAAGAATAGGGGTGTATTTAACGAAAATATTTTCATGTTTATTTCGTAAAACTTATTTTAACTTACGATATTATGTAATACTAAAAACACCTAAGAGTTAAATAACATTAAATTTAATCACATCACATACACTTGTATCTAACTGGTAGACATCCGTTTTTGTTATGCCTATCAGTTGAGGTTAACTAAACTACATTTAACTAAACTACATTGTATATAGGCCTAATGTATATAGGCCTATATAATTAACCTCAACTAGTAGCCATAACGAGAACATATGTCTACAAGCTAGATACAAGTGTCTGTGATTAAATTTATGTTTTACATAAATCTGCCTGCAGCAAGTTACAAGCACTGAGAACTCAGAAGTATAAATAACAGCACTTTTCCCGCATAGTATAGGCAGAATATTCGGAGCAGTTCAGTGCAGCCTGTCAAACCCACGTGTGTTTGTTTACATCTCGTGAAAAAGCGCGAGACTGTATCAATTGCTAGGACCGACGTCAATTAGTTGAATTGCTAGACCCCCCTCTAGGAAGAAAAGGCCTCTATTCCAGTATATAAGGACGTCAGTGGCGGACATACAGCGGCTTCGGAGAAGTCCACATTTGTGAGAAGTAGGCAGCATTGTAACAGCATTTTGTCGATCTCTAAGAGCTCCCAAAGCATTGAAGCCAAATGGCTTCCCAAAATATTGTGGTGAGTTTCAATACTGAAATGTTGAAATTACCTAAAATTTTCTCTGTATGACTCGAAAAGTGTAAAATATGTGACTTCCATTTTGTCCGACATTTAGCTCGTTGTTCGCCATGCTATAAAGGTCGCGAACATGACGCTGTTGTCTTATTGCGAAACGTTCTAGAAATCACGAGCCAGAAATCTTGCGATATTCGACTATAACGAACTGATGAGATAGCACCAGACTAATGTGTTTTACGTTTTGTTAGTTACTTGCTTTTATATAACATTTCAAATATTGTATTGAAAAGTCGGTACTTGAAGGCCTAAATACGCATACATATCTAGACTGCTTATTTTTTCGTTTGGAGCTGGCCGGAGATTAACACGGGATTATTTTTTTTAATTACTAGGATTAAAGATAAGCTGTTGAACTGGCGCCTTTCAAGTTAACAGCTTGGCTGCACACTGACATAAATAAAATAAAATAAGAAATAAAATAAAAATATGTATTTATATCTAGTGGCTACAACGATGTAGTGAAATATATATATAATAAATAACTATATAGCCATAATAAGCTTATTTATTTAATTGCATTAATACTTGTAGGTCTACTCTGGATAGTAAAACAAGGAACACTGTACTGGGTTTTCGTTTTGAGTTGGAAATTAATGCACAATGATTTTACATTACTAGGATTAAAGATAAGCTGCTGAACTTGTGCCTTTCATGTTAACATCTTGGCTACACATTGACATAAATAAAATATATATACCGGTAGAGGATATTACACAGTGAAGTTTTAATACCATAAATATTGCTTGAGTGAATGGTTGAAAGAGATGAGATAACCCACGAGATGAGAAGCATCGAGTGGTTATTATTTCAATCGTTCACAATCTTGAGCAATATTAATGTTGTTTAAACTTCGCTGTGTAATAACCTCTATATATTTTTTATTTCAATTAAAAAACTCAAAACCAAGACAACTTCCCCGATCAGCTGGGATCATGGCTATGTCAGAATGGGGCTGTCTACATGTTCTATGCTTGAACGAAATAAAACCATCATTTACATGTATCAGTGTTGCATGCAAAAAAGAATTCAATGAGATCAGCTTTTGCTACTCTACAAGATAAATATTTCTGGTACATGTAAATAAACTGTCCCTCTTCTAAGAAGAAAATTCTGATATTTCATCCATATATAAATAATAAAAAATATATATTTATTTTGTGGCAATGAAGATTTAAGAAATTATCATAATATATTAAATGGAGCAAAAACAACGTGAAAAGTCAGAAAAGTAACAATTTTTTGGCATTTTACATGTCAAAGGTGTTAAATCTGTTGATAGAAGTAAAATCTACAGGCTGCTCAGCTGCCTGTTGATTTAATTAATTATTAAATGAATTATTGAATTTGGCCCAAAAAAATTCATTATTCACAGTTTTCGAACTTTTCAATTTCAAAAGAGAAAGCTTAAATATATATTTTCTATAAGACAAAAACGAAAATAGTACACTGGGATTGTTTGGGTCGTGAGAAATTGCGTTCCATTAACCCCTGTGACACAGGATGTACGCAAAACTGAGGGAGTATCTATGCATACATGTATATAAACAGGAAATTCTTCCAGGTATTTTTGATAATCACACAAGCTAAACATTGTTTATGCTAACAAGGTTGTATTGGCAAAGTGAAACTACAATGAATCCTTTATCTGATGCTTTCAGTAGTTTGATGAATAATTTGTAAAGCAAGCTTCCCTTTCGTAGATAGCTTGTAGAGATCATTTTTTATTGTCACAAAACCCAATAGACATTATCATGATGTAATAGTTGTTATACACACAATGGACAAACAAAAGGGTAGGTCTGTATGCTGAGAGCAAATCGTGACAATAACACTAGTTCTTCTACAATGTACATGTTATGCAATAGCCCAGCTGTTGTGATTTGTTTTGATGCAGCAAGGAGCAGGCATACAGCAAGGGTGGAGCTGACCTGCCTAACCGGTGTATTCTGGAGTAGTTTGTTCACATAATTTATGTTAAATACACAAAAAAGCCATCAAAATACACATACAAATAAATATTCTGTACTATGCTGTAACACAAAAATACACAAAATGGTAAGAAAATACTCCTAAATTTTAACAGATAAATTTCTTCTAGAGTCGGCAGGTCTGGTGGAGGGAGGCATTGAATACACAGATCACAAAAACATTACAATGTGGGGTGGTGTTCAACTCAGACTTGATATACATTGTACCTTAGCTGTGTCTTAGCTTTAACATACATGTAGATTTGAAAGACCTTGGGGCAAATCTCACTTTTCATGGAACGGAAATTTGTATGATGTTTTTCTGCTTTTTGCTCTAAAAATATTGGTCAAAATCAAAGAAAGTGGATGAAAAGATCATGCTGGATTGCAATTCTGCCAGTAGGGAAAACATTTTGTAGTGACTGGAGTTATGAAGAAGCCTTAATTTTACATAAACATAAATATTTTACCAGAAAACAAGCAAAATTCGTCAAATGAGTTCTGAATTTGAGTTGGATTTGCACTTAGCCTTGTGGCAACTTACACAGGTCTATATGGTATGATGTCTACGTTTCACTATGCAGTAATGAGTTAGTAATATGCCTGGATATAAAAATACATATATATACACTAAAAAACAATATAATTTGAATATACTGGGTAAATTTTATGTTGTACACTATTTAGCCACTGATATTACACAATTTTACCTTTTCAGCCAAAACTGTACATGTCAGTAGTAGAGGATGTTATGACCAATGTGAAGGAATCATTTCAAGATGAACAGGTAGATGACCAGGTGCTAGAGGAACTCAAACAGGTGAGGCAGATATATTTAGATGGACATAAAAAAAAAAATAACAGCAAGTAGAAAGTTGCACTGGTTCACAGGTACAAGACAAAGAAAAGATTATCCATTAAAGACCAGTGATTTTTTCACTTGTCATTTTAAGATATATTCCCGTGTTTCATTGTAAAAATGTAAATATGTCTACAGGAAAGAAATTAATAAAAATACCGAATATGCATTCTGACATTGAAATATACCCCCTAAATTCCCAGCTAGAGTACTTAGTTGTGTTAAAACAAATCATGTATAATTATTAATATATTACCCTACGGAGTATTGGTACTGGGGAAATGTTAATTTAGTGAGAATCTGAAGAATGACAATCTTATAAATAATGTGCAAACACTAAGGGATAAAGACTGTGTCTCTTCATCCCATAGCTTCATTGTTTTAAAATAACAGTACTTTTATAATTGTATACTATGGGTCACTTTATTTAAGTTTTGGCCAGTAAGTTTTAAATGAACAAGGTGTCCAGTTATCTTTGAAAAAGTTGCTAAGCATTATCTTTTTTAAATGTTATTCAGTTATGGCTATCAAAGTTAAAGCAGGCAAAAGCCTTCGACACAGTGAACCCTGAACCGGACCCATCAGCTCTTCCTACAACATACATGATGCCACAGCAACAAGCACAAACATTACAGCCAGGTAAATATGATGAAACAAATATAATGCTCTTTGGTTTGCTAATTAAATCTAATGCAAATAATCAAATAGAATTGCTTACAGTATACTGTTTTACTATTTACATATGTTTCCTATTATCTATAGCAGTGAATTGGCCTAAGAATTCATCTACATTAGGAGCTAATTCATTGTTTTTGTAACTGTTCAACAGCCCTTGGCCAGAGTTGGGCTGGGGTGGTTTCTACAAGGTTTCCACCTTATTTAGGTAGAGCTGAGTGAGAAATAGACAATCCTTTGTCATATAAGCTTGATGTTAAACCCCAATCAAACACTTTTTCTTAACCGTGTTTTTTTTTTTTAAGTTACTGAGAGACAAATGGTAATTTAAATAAACCAAGTTTTTAATGTTATTTTTACTTATTAGCTGAAATAAATATGTAAACTGCACATTTTTTCTCTTGGTGTATTGATATTAATATTGTTAAAAATCCTGTTGTATTTGTAGTATCTCTCCCACAGCAGATGCATCACATGCCCATCCATATTACATCAACGGGAGAATTGGTAAGTCATGTTCTTCCCAAGCTAAGGCTTATGATATTGTGTTATTTATGATCAATCATGTATGTTGTGTAGATTATAATTTCTCATGCAGAAGGTTAGGAGGTAGCTTCCTGGTGCTCTTGGAGCTAAGGGGCATCATGAAGCCAATCATCTGTTTGGGATGGTTTCCTTCACTCATTTGCTGGCACACCATCATATTAGAGAAATAGCATTAAGTACAACATTAAATCCCAATTAAGGTCTTGCTGGACCCCTTGGGCTCAAAATGAAAAACAAAATTTTTTTAAAGAGCACAATGCAATCTAGTAAACGGTGCCTCATTTTTTAGAAGTTCGTCCTTGTTTTTTTAAAAAAAAATTCTGAAAGTTGTATTTTACATTTTTATAACACTTTCCAAGGTAGGATAGACAAAAAAATCCACTCTGAAAATCGACCAAGGGGTCTAGCAAGAACTTAATCAATCAAAAAAAAACCACATTCCTCATTCCTCAAGGGATGGTGGTTAGTGGGAGCTTCCTTTGTACAAAAACAAACAGTAGTTCTTATTTCAAATTATACCTCTCTGTCAAAGGGGTGTTTGTTTGGAGCGTAGCAGATAAACTTTCCATCAAAACAAAAAGATTCCCATATATGGTCTTACTAGTGTCTGCATACACTAGAGTCTTATAGAGGAAATACCATTGAACATGTCATAGAAAATACAATGAATCAGCTTTCTGAATTAAAGGGCAAAATCAAATCACCCACAGCTGATTTTTGGGACATCTTTCATCGTAAATTTGTACACTGTTCGTATTTGTCCAAGTTTTATACTGGTTTCTCCTCTAATTGTCAATGGTTTCAAATGTGATTTTCTTCATGATTTCAAGAATGAAACAACATTAAAAACAGCTTAAAACTCCCAAGTAATCTTATATGAAGTGAAATGAAAAATCCAATCAACTTAATTGCACTTGAACACTGGAATTGTGTTTGTAGTAAATCAAAATTTAAAAAAAAACTAGTATAATAACTGAATAAATAATGCATGTAGTCATTTGTTTTATCTAAGTACTGGAATTAGCAAGTTATTATCCTATTGATCTAAACACTTGACATTATATGCCTGTGTAAGCAAGAAAACAAGTCCTCCATTTTTGTGGTCCTAAAAATTGATCCATCACTTTCAAACTGCTCATTCGTCAGGAGGATGCAAATTGTTTGGCCTTTTTCTGTTGTATTGATAAATCCGTGACAGTTCTTTGAAAGGAATGATTAAAAAATTTCTATATTTAATTGTATTTTTCAGAGTAATCCAGCAGCAGCTGCGACAATGGCTTTACCAGCCGGCATATTTCAACAACAACTGGCTGCTCTCACAGCAGGGGGAATAACTCTTCAACATACAGGTAGTCTTTCAGTTTCTATCTCTTGTCTGGAGTTTCTCTATACAAACAAGATGATTAGCTTTACGCTTTTGATTTGACAAAAGCCAAGGTATAGGAAAATTGTCTTTAGCATAAGCCGAACCTTTAATGCAGATTAATCTCACAACATTTTAATGACACGAGAGTCTTCATTGCTCAGGTTATCCATCATGGAGGCTAAAAGAATACTAATCTTTAGTGTGCAACTCTTCAGTTTACACAGGACCAGATATAGTGTCAACTTTTACTTAGATACTATATTAGAGAGTAATGCCTGTACTTGTTTCTTCTAGATCCATGTATCCATCATTATGTAGTAAACACTATACTGATGGTACTGCTATTCCACTAAATTCTTCATAGCTAGTTAATTTTTGGCCAACAGCACATCAAAAGTTGACTCCAAGTGAGGCACAAAATGAAATCAAGGCAATAAATGCAGGCATCTCAAACCACTCGACCAACTTTGGCAGCACATTTTTTTTAACAAGAACCTGTTTACACTGAGAAAGTGTCATCTTGAAATAATGAAAATCTGTTATTGATTTGACATTTTCTAAACTGTATGAGCACAATTTCACTGTTATATTTTGTTGTTGTTGTTGTTAGGTCCTGGTCAGTACATCCATGTTGTGCCCGGTCTAGCGCCTGGTCAAGGCCAGCCCCAGATGATGACCTCCACAATAAACCTGGCTCAACCACTTACCTCAGCTCAAATACGTGCTCAGCCCACTCAAGTCCAGTTAACACAACAGCCCACGGTTAGTACTCACTTCTCTTATTAATCACAGCAGTCTATTCAGTGGGAGTGTGACAAGTGCTTGGGAAGGGGCTTCCAAATGCTGTAGGAACGAAGGACAGTAAGAAACTGTTTCAATGGACGATTGGGAAGGAGCTTCCTGTTGCTCAGGGGTTCTCAGAGCTATGGGGCAACATGAAGCCGATCTGTTTGTGATGTCTTTGTATTAGGTCCGGAGATTGTCCTGATTTGTCTTTGTTTGTTACCAGTGGTTTCCTTCACCCACTGGGCTGGCACGCCGCCATATGAGTGAAATAACCTTAAGTACAGTGCTAAACCCTAATCAAACAAACCGATTGCTGTAGCATTTTGAGTCTTGTATTGTCCAGTCTTTGCTTTACTTGTTGCAAGTAGTGTTTGAAACTCCAATCTATCGAACTAGGAGTATACAACATCCTGTTATCTCCCGCATTAGTGACCTAGGTTTGTAGGACATTTGGCCTGTATTTTAGAAAACCGTATGTTTTATGGACAGGAAAGTAAAAGCCCTAATTCAAAACATCAAGTTATAATCAGGACTTTATTTGTCATGTATTATTTTTGTTATGCCTCTATTGCTGTGGCTAGTTACTGTTGTAGAACGATGAGGACTTCTGAATTATTGTAAATTTTTGTGAAATAATTTTTTGTACTCGTTGAACAATTATTTGAAACTAAAGTAATTGTAATCATCTTTTAGAACTAACTAGAAACTTTTCTATTTCTTTTTTTTTGTTGATATGTTGATTACCTGCATGGCTATTTGGCTTTTAGGGTAAAAGTTATTAAAATAATTTTTTTTACAGCAGCGAAATGTGGTACAATTAGATGGGCCAATGGAAATCGTCATACAGTTAGACGGTGCTGGTGACACGAGTTCTGATGAAGATGAGGAATATGATAACGACGATGGTGATGATGATAACGAGGAAGAACAGAATGAAGAGGAGAATGAGTTCCAGGGAGAAGAAGAAGTCAGTATTCATTGGCTCTCAATATTGTTTTATATTAGGGATCTAAAATAATAATTTAAAAAAAAATTACACAAGTAATCAGGAAGTATATAATTTATATTTCACACATGTTAAAAGGAAAAAAGTATATTAAAAAGAAACAAGTTAAAATGATTTATTTCATTTTAATAATGTAAAAGGGAAATTTTGTATAATGTAAAGTATAATGTATAATGTAAAGGGATTGGAGACTGATTTTTTTTTTTATGTATTTGACTATTGTATAAGATACAATGCTGATAGCACAGTGGCATATGCTTTATTATTCTGCCTTTCAGACATATAATCGCATGTGTTTGCTCCATGTGACCAGCATCTAAAAAATTTAATTAAAAGTCTAGACTCAACTAAATCAATCCTTTTTTTGGTATTCACAGTCAGGTTGTGCATGCAATCTAGTCACAGTGCAGTTCTTAACAGCTGACCCTCTCGCTCTGAAGAGTAGCAATGCTGTCTTTACTTAGCACTGGAGGAAAATTAACTTTCCAACATTATGAAAACGCTTCACATCATGGTTGTGCTAGTGTGAATTATTATTGGAATACACCACCGTCATGTAAGTGAATTAGCCTTAAGCACGGCGTAAAACACCAATCAATCAATCAATCTTAACCGCTGTTTGTGTCAACTGAGAACCAGTAGTAGTTGCTGATAGCCAATCAATGTTGCCGCTAAACTCTGATCAGTGAAAAAGACGTAGAACATGGAGTGATGGTCTCTGATACAAGATCTAATGGAATTGTATTTTTAACATCTGGGTCATGATAACAGGGAATTTTTAATGACTTTCGTTTTGCAGGAGCCTTTAAATTCTGAAGATGATGTGAGTGATGAAGATCCAGGTGATTTGTTTGATACTGATAATGTAGTGGTCTGCCAGTATGATAAGGTGAGAGACTCAACATTTATTGGATTATAACGCAGAGATTATACCAAAGATTTAAGATTTTGTATATAATGGAAATTAAAATCCTACTTCGATGTACCGTTCACTGGCTTAAGTCCGTCTCTTGACCATCCTGTATATGAGCAAGTCACATGCTGTGGTTTGAACAAGGTTTCCTCTTGGTTTTCCACCATATTTAAGAAAGGAACAGTGTGAAATGGACAATTGTCTTCATATAAGTGAAATGCCCTTAAGTATGACTTAAAACTCATCTTCACTTTGATGCTGTGTTAAATTGCTGACTAAGTATTTTGAAGCAGAGCATTTGGACACAAACAAGCAATACTGAACTGTGGATTTTGTGATGAAACAGTAGTGTAGCTATATTGGTAGTAAAAAATGAGTATAGATTAGATATTGTTGATGTTCAAATTTCCATAAATTGCCCAGTAGTTGACGATAGCTGCAAGCTCACCGAACTTTGACTGGACAGCCATGTTGACACTTGAAATGTTTGTGAACAATGAGAGGAGTGTAAAATCAACAGCGAGATATGTTTATTACTAGGGGTGTAACGATACATCGCGATATTTTTCCCGACGATACGATATTATATAGCCCTGTTTCGTGATACCACATAATTGTGTATTATGGCCCTACTAGCCAGAGACCACAGTTCGAAATCCTGGTGGAGGCATTAAAAATATATATTTATTTGAATCCTCTTATGACTTTATTTCACAGAACAATTAATAAACCAAACCAACCAAGCAGTTTAAATTTGCCATTAATAACTGGGAAATTTTAATGTTAAAGAAGCCTGAATCAAGAAAATGCTGTATCGCGATATGTATCGTATCGTGAGGCCCATATGGAGATAGTTATCAGATCGTGGCAGGAGTGTATCGTTACACCCCTATTTATAACTGGTCTATCTTTACTGATCTTCAACCTGTAGAACCTGATCAGACAAATTGAATAAAGTAGAATAGTGAGTAAATATTACGCCAATTTGGTTTTCTGACTTTCAGATTAACAGAAGTAAAAACAAGTGGAAATTTGTGTTGAAAGATGGTATTATGAATCTCAACAGTCGAGACTATGTATTTCAAAAAGCTTCAGGAGATGCTGAGTGGTAGGTCATTCCAACCGGAGATCTACACGAACTCTATTCAAACAGTCTAGGGGTGTGATACTACTAGATTCAAAGAAGTGTACAGTCCACTGTCTGTGCTTAATCATCGTCACTTCAACACCGGTGTTCAGAGTCTAGTGCATTGCAGCTCAAACTGCAAATGACTTCTAAATCATAGCATTGAAGACTTCTCTCTAACCCTTGATTCAAAATATTCAATGTGCTATAAGTGCGAATCTTTGATTGAGGAACATATCCACACAAAGCAAATTTATGCATTGTTTTGAGAAAGGCAGGATATGTGTATTGGTTTTGATGACTGGTATGGATTGCCACAGACTAATTGTCAGACTCTGGAGGTCTGTAGTGGGCTTAACTCGCGAGAGATATGTCAAATACCAGTCTATGTGCTAAGCTAAAACAATTATTCTTCTAAAACCAAGATAATGAAAATGTTGAAATGCCAAGTTACTTGACAGAATCTTTTGAAGAAGATGATCATCGGCAGAATGCAATTTATTTTCATACATTTTCATAAAGTTTTGGCTGGTTCCAATTGAGGCCGATATTCACTTAGAAATAACTCACCATAATCTGGGCGTAGTACACTCTTGCTTGATTTTGATACAGATCATTTATAGTTTATAGCTATTTATTGTGATTAATTTGGTTACCAAAAGTGTTCCGGACCCAAATTGACACTGCAAGGACTGTTAAATTCACACTTTACCTAATTATTTTGGTGTGATGGTAACTTATTTCACGGCTGGTACATGGGAGTAAAAAAAAACGTTCCTTTCACAAGTACAGTATAATACCTATATCAAACAAAATTTTTACACAATTCTTTTCAACAAATCTACTAAAAAACAAATGTGGGCACACTTGCATGAAATTTGGTCAGACAAATTCGTATTGTAAATGACATCGTACCGTGTTAAACTGCCATAAGGTGACATAATTTACAATAAGAAATGTTTCTTGCGAAGTTTCTTGCGAGTGTGCCCAACTGTCCGGGTCTTGCTTTATTAACTTGTTTAGCATAATTTCCATATATAACATACTGTTGTATTGAGGATTCTGCACTGTTGACTTTGTGAGTCTGGGGGTTTCAAGGTACAAATGAAAATATACAATGTGCTATTGTAATGTACATATTAAAGGGAGTGGAATTCTTTAATTTGCAAGACCTGAAATTGTGTATCCACTGTTCTCTGTCAGCCCCAGATATGACATTCAGTGAATCTGCAAGTCAAGGAATTTCTGTAAATCGGGAGATTATTCAGGTGAATTCTGACCCCCCCTCCCAAGTCAACCCAAAATGATCCACCCAATGATCAATTAAATATTAAACCCACTCTGACCTCATTATTTAAGCTCCCTACTATATTTTGAAAATGAAAGAAGCATTCATGGACAAAAAATGTGTTTGTCACAGATATACCTGTTTATAGTGTTAACCTTGTCAGACGAAGGTCATCTCTTCAATCAATGGTTGAGGCATGAACATTTCTTTCTTTGTCTACGTTTATAAAATGTATGTTGATGGAACGTCCATATTATATATAAGGTATTTTTTTGTTTTCAAGAAGATTGTGTACATATATGTATCTATATATATATTGAAAATCCTAGGAAAATATAAAAATGCCAAAATATCAGGGTGTTAGATGCAGTGTACTGGACATTGTTATTTCATTTTGGGGATTTGTTGAGAGTGCCAGGCTGAGTTCATGGAGAATTGATCATGTAAAGTTAAATCACAGTAAGTCTATAAAGCTTCAGGAATAATCATAGAGAATGTAATCATGATGATTAGCTTGCTTTATAGAGATATGTATTGTTTGATAAGTGATATAGGTCCATTACATAACTATGTAGGCTATCTCTGTTCTGTTCCAATGTCCATAAATAGACCATGATTATAGTTAGCTATTCTTTGAATATGGACAAGAGTTTAGATACATATAGGTTTTGATGTCCCCCGTGGGATAATATCAACACTGAACAGGCTACCCTGTCTAAAAAAGATCCTATAAATAAATAAGTAATTATCTTTACCCAGTTAACGAGCGTTTAATGGAGCAGTTTGTAGCAACGACTGCAGGAGATTCCCCTAATTAGCAACAGTTTGATTGGTCCACTGATATTGGCTGTAATAAGGTGACAACCCTAAAATTGTTACTTCATTTTATCACACAATAAGTACTATGGACCAAGGATTTCTGTTGGAACTGAATGCACATGAGATAGTTTGAAACCATGAAGCAGTAAAAATCCCATTCTGTCTTTGAGATGCACAATAGTAAAAAGAACCAGAGGTTTGTTTGTGCCAATCTTTCAAATTCGAACTAGCTTAGAATTTGGTTTATTGAGACCAGTTTTTTCGTTCTGAGAAGTACTGACAGACCATGTTTAAAAAATGAACATTTCATAACATTTGAATTTTTGGTTTGTGCTGCAAATTTGCAATACATGATGTATTTTGCAATTTGGGTGTTGATTCATTAAAAACAAAAACATTTTAAGGTTAAGAAATCATTGCATCTACATGTATGAATATAATAATATACTGTCCCTCCATTGTAAATACTATATACATTTATTATGTATTATTATTCAAAGAGATTTACTTGCAGGGAAAAGCTGCAAATAAATTCAAGTTTTGATTGCTGTACAACCCAGGGGCTTGTTTCACAAAGCAGTCTTAGCTTACCATGAACATAACTGTCATTGAAACACTAGATTTACTTCTTTAGGGCTGGTCGTCATAGTTACATGTATTATGTAAGCTAAGATCACTTTGTAAAACGGGGCCCCAGGTGGGCAGTGTCAGACTTCAATTTGGTTAAAGTTTGTTTTTCAATTTATGTTTTTTTTTTTTCCCTTTCATTGAGAGATTTATCCAAAGAGCATTATTTAATTAAACTTGACTTTATGTAAGGTTTACTCATTTTCTTTAATTAATATGATTAATGACCATATGATATACATGTATTAATTTTCTTAGGATAAACTAAGAAAGTTTTTATTTATTCTTTGTTATTAATAAATGTACTTAGTGTCACTGTGGATACACATAATAAACTAAGACGGAAACCTGGATTTTTTTTGCGTAGTGTAAAACTCTATTTCAAAAAGCCTCAGATAACTGCGGAATGAATTCGTTTCTGGTTGTCTGAAGTTAAAAGCTTTGTTTTCAGGTCACCATCTCAGTGGTTTGATCACTTTGGACAACTTAAAAATTTAACCGTCAATTCACTCTGTTTGAACCAAAAACTATTGGATTCTGGCTTGTTTCTATATACTACCCCAAGGTCATCAAGGTTCATACACATAATCTCCATTTTCATTCTGTAAGCTAAGATGGTCTGGGGTCCTAGCCAGGTACTGATTACCAAAAAACATTATAAACTTAACACATCACCAACTCTAGATGAAGTTTGTGTGAAACGGGTTTTATCTGGGGTTGTTTGTTTTACTACAATCAGCTGACCAACTGGTTTTGGAAATTTCATGTTTCTTCAGAGTGCACTACAGAATACGGCCATGGTCATGTTATGCCCATTTTGATCATTTCTGGTCAAGGTGTTACGGGAGAAGATAAACTTTTTTTGTATACAATTAGTCAATACGTTCCAAAGCTGGTCATGGTGTCATTCTCGTATATACGAATGTGTTGTTTTAAATCCTGGAAAAATCAACAGGTATTTCAATATGTGTTTTATTAAATGGTACAAGCAAAATACATCCAAATGTATTATTGGTCAGAAATGGTTTTTTTTTTATTTTATATATATTTGGAAAAAATAAAAATGTTCGTACAAACTGTTCTTTAAAAAATCATGTTTATACCTCATGTAAAATAGTGTGCTATATGCAGAGGAGTTCTTTGTGATGATTGTATGTTAACTACTGATTTGACCGTCCTGTGAGTGTGCTCCGTTTAATGACACGTATCAGCTTCCTCCAATCAGTTTGCCTATGACCGTTTAACTTTAACTGAATGTACCTGGATTTAAGATGGAGCATAGAGTATTAAATAACCCTGTGTTAAACTCTTAAAATACCTTTAAACACCAATATATCAATCTCGTAATACCCTTAGTAAAGAAGACAACCTATGTATTTATTGTTGGTTATTACATTCAAATATATTCCAGTGCTTGTTAAAAGTAATGTCCACCATCATGTAACCACAATAGGGAATAATTCTTTTGTGGAATGTTGAACAAGGTTGCTTTCTTTATATACATGTTATGTTGCTATGATTATAGAATGAAATGGTTTAAGAACAACATAAAACATTTGATTTCACACTTTTAGCTTGATGTCCCGTTCTACGATTAGAAACTATCCTAGTTAGTCATGGATGAGCATGCACAACTGAACATCACTAATTCAAACTGTGTTCCGAAATTCCTGTGGTGTTTTTCAATATCAGTGAATTGGTATTGGCTTCGTAATTACATGGGTATCTCATCTTAAGGGTATTTCTAACCAGAAAAATCAACACACATAATACAGAAATGAATCCGAGAAGAGGGCTTGAAATATAACTGTATTGATTATTGTAAATATAAAATTTAAATATTATTCATACATACAAAATATGATTGTGTTGTTCTTATTGATCAGGTCTACTGTGGTTGCAGGACGTGATGCTCAAATTCATTCTTCAAAATCAGATCTGAAATGCTCCATGTGTTTTGTTTGTCGCTATTGAGAAGAATCGCAAATGCCTTGGTGTTCAATTAGGTCAAGCTTACCTGGGGGTAATTCATGATCAACATTTCAGGTGTCCAATAAAAACACAGATAACATGAGGCTACAATGTATGGTAAACACCTAATTCCGTCAAGCTGATTTTCTTCCGTTTTAGTGTTGTAAGTCACGTGTTGTAAACAGAAAAATGTCCGCTCCACTCTAAGTTTATTTTTTGGATGATGTTTGTTTATTGTGCGCATATACATTCATCATGTTAAAATATGCACTCGGTAAACTCCGGTTTGTCTTAGCCTTTTACAAACCAGATTTCTGAAGTTAATCGGTGAGTGGTCAATGTAAGAAACCAATCGACACTGTAGGTTAGGCATTTGCGTTAGATCTAAATAGCGACAACTAAAACAGAGGGAGTGTTTTAGATCTGATTTTAACTAAATTGAGCTCAAATTACTGGTATAAGCAGAGCAGGGAGTTTGTGGTCTAACTATGCATTAACTTGAAAACATGCCATCTCAATTTTGTATTAATGTTTCAGTTAAGATTGTTAGACTGGAGTGGAATAACGTATGTCATGGCGTACCTTCCCAATAGGCTGATAAAATGAAATTACAGGCTTTTGTTTGATAATTATCCTAAAAAAAGTAAACTCATGTGAATATAATAGTACTGACAGCTGTTTGGAAGAATGGACTGAATGGGGCCTTCCCATGGTTAAGCAAACTTATTTTAGGAGGACCAATTTATGGGTTTCCCAAATTGTTTGCCTACATTTGCATTTTGCTACTGATTTTGTCAATCCAATCATCTATGAAGTTTGCATTGTAAAGCAATTTTGCTTTATTTTTCATAAATGCACATTTGTGTATTTAAAGAATCAACAAAGCAACGGCAAATGCAAATGTCAGGTTATCTTACAAAATTTTAGGACCAATTTTAAGGTTATGCCAGAAAATATTACAGCACAAGCCTGCACCTGTAGTAAATTGAAAACCATCAAGACTGGCTGTAGTTGGGGAATCAGGAGTTTGAGTCAATTCATTGAATTGGTTTCTGATCTCTACTGCTTTCCATATGGTTTGTTTGATTGGGGTTTAGCCGCGTACTCAAGGGTATTTCACTTATATGATGAAGGAGTGTCCCTTTCACACTGTTCCTTGCTAAAATACAGCGGAAAGCCGAAAGGAAACCTAGTAAAAACCACCCATGGGATTGCCGGAGCCACATCACGACACTGTCCTATACCTGATGGTCCACAGATGGACTCTAACCTGTGAATGGTAGATCGAAGTGTGCGGTATACTAAGCTGTGGACCCCTGCCATTCACGGTAGTTGGAGTAGTCTTTATGTAACAACTTTGCATTGCAGGTAACTGATGAAATATATTAATCACACTCTGACCTACAAAATCCCAGAGCATGTCCCTTTTATGTGCAATACATTAAAGGGAGTAAGTCAGCCCATTGAACAAGCTAATGACACAGCCTGTTATTTCATGTTATTGCGAAACATACATCATGATTACAGTGCCCTTAGGAAACCTGATTGGTACATACTGGTGTAACAATACCAAAATAATAACAAAGAACTTTCAATAATCTTCAAGGTCAGCCATTTTTCACTGAAAGATTTCAACAAAAGCACATTTTACAGTATTGACAGACAGTCACTCCTTCAATATTAAATAATTGTTGTCTGACATTTGTGGTACATGTAGGGAGAGTGACAGTTTGAAAGGACACCTTAGTGAACGATATTTCCTTCGCAGTTTTTAGGCTCATCACTGTTTAAATATATCTGTTGAGCTGGCAAATTAAAATTTATAGTTAGTTGGAACTTAGTCCCTATCCACCATCTCTTTGAGTTGAGCAAATACCGGTAATAATTACTTAATTTGCTCTTTTGAAATAAAAATTCGAAGACTTTCTCAGATCAGGTGCGTTTAAACTGCAAAGGAAATGTCATTTGTCTAGCTTTCTCACTGTCACAAATTTCACAACACATTTTCACATGATATACTTTTGGCTCATAAGCTGATCTAACTTTTTTAATCTGCACTTCACAGAAGCATTTCACATATTTGATGAGACTTAATGTATTAGTTTTATCATATCATTTACAAATAAAATATGTTAACTACAGGTTATGATGACCATTCATATTGGCTTGTCTAAATATCTCAAACTAGCCTTCAGGTTATTTCACTCATATGACCGAGTGTCAGACCAATACATGAAGGAAAACACTGGCCATATCAAGGGATTGCTTGGTGCTTAATGCTGTACTTCAGGTTATTTCACTCATGACAATGTGGAACCTCAATACATTAAGAAAGATACCCACCACACCAACCGATTGCTTAATGCTGTATTTTACTTATGAGCATATGCAACCCCCAATACAATGAGAAAGATATGCCCCACACCAACTAATTATGTTGTCCTTAGGGGTATTTCACTTGCATGACAGCAGCGTACTTTTCCAACAATAGCGACTCCAACACAACCATAAAATGTCAAATGTTTTGCTCTGTTGAACAATAAGAGTTCTTTGCGTAGTATAGATAGTATGAGTATGATGGGTTGATTGATTGACTGACTGATTAGTGTACTATGCCAGAATACACTTTAAACATACTGCCTTCAGCACTAAACAACAATAACAGAACAGAGAGAAACAAAAGCATCCTATGCAATAAGACACGGTGTACAGATTCACAGAAGAAGCAAAAACAAGGGGCTTCATGTTGCCCACCACAGAGAGAGCAACATGGCACAGCTCCTTCCAACATCCAGTTCTTCTTGTGTCGTCGTGGAATGTTTTAAAAAGCTGAATGAGCCTTCTGTGAAATTTCTTTCAACCTGCCTTTCTGAAATAACCAATGTCCTCAACATGATGCCTTCAGTCAAATCACGTTCACTGGAGAATTACTGTGTACCAAACATTTTAATAAACATTCTTATTAAAAGAGATGAGAAAAAGTTATTACACATGTATTCATAAAAGTTCATTCATGAAACCTTTCTCACATTTTGACTTTTTCAAGTAAATTTCCTCACAACAAGTAAACGCTATGAATCATCATCATTTTCTTCTGAATCAGAGTCTGTCATTTCCTCGACAGGAGCCCTATTTGGATTGGCCACTAAATCAGCAAGCCCCTCCTCATCAGAGCTATAGTCTGAAGGAGGTAGCATGTCATCGTCAATAATATAATCATTACTCGCTTCCTTCGGCGCATCATCAAATTCCACTGGCCTAAAATGAAACGATTAAACTGAAGTTAAACAAAATCAATTTTTTTTTTAAAATCAGATATCAGGATAAAAAAAATTACATTTAAAAACAAGCATGACCAAAACCAATAAAACTGACTTTTACACTGTACCCAATAGGATGTCGGAGCCTAGCCTTATAACTAAGACCTACATTACATTACACGTAGATTTAACATTAATTGTTTTAAGCCCCCCCCCCAAAATGCTGGATACAAACATAGCTACATTAAACAAGAGTTGTCCATGTCCTTAAATTGAGGATAAAAAGGGCTTATCAAGTGCACGAGGAACACCTGCATCAGGTAGGAAAATGTCTGAGGTTTTTTATTCGTTTTCCCCACATTTTTGCGGGGGCTTGAAA
>JAQQZZ010082600.1:0-19068 GCA_030265115.1 Mopalia vespertina
TGTTCCTCTTTAATGGATAATAACTAGAGTTATGATCGGGTTAGGAACATCAGAATTTTTGTATTGCATTTGACAGATTAATGTTTACTTATGTAGAAAACACGGTTTTTGGGTGGTCTTGTCCTTTAATGGTATCGAAAAGGCCACCCAGAACGTGTTCTGGCTGTATGCACATCTCTATGTCTCGTCCGCCAGCAACGTGATAGATCATAATCATGTTCGCTCGTTTTGATAATTTTTCTTTTTTTTTCTTTTATTTATTGTGCCTTTTTTATGAACACATTTTCCTTAACGATTGTCCGCAGCATGAGAGGTCACTATCTTTCTTTCTTTGGATCTGGTGAACACATTGTTCTTAACAATTGCTTAACTGCTATTGGTTATGGCCAAGAAAATAGAAATGAACGACCTTCTATTTGGTTGCTGGCAATGTCCGTGAACTAGTGCTCTAGGAGCCGTGCGACAGACGTATCCGTGACCGTGTCTTTCATTCGAAATTGAAACACTTTTTATGTGCAATGTATTCTCTGGGCGCTTGGGTCGTACCGTATCATTGCTAGCTGTAGAACTACACCATTGGGCTGTCTCGCCGTAATATGAGTGAATTGTTTTTTAAAAGCACTATGTAAAACACCAATCAATCAATCAATCAATGGCAATTTTGTGCCCGACTCTATGTTAGTATTTTGTATTCCAGTACGATTCTCAGTCTGTCCAAAGAACGGCTTAACTAGAACCTGTTCAAGTTAAGAAAGGGTTTTCCACACTTTATTATTATTTACCGCATATCACTTCACAACATGGCCCTGGTTTATGACCAAACCGACTAAACCCTTTATCATAGAGGAAAGACAACGACGGTTTACGTCAAATGTATAGCTGTTCGAAAGATATCTCTTCCACAAATCAATCGAATTCGACAAAGATATCGATGAAGCTATTGAGAACCTTAATTCCAATGTTATCCCCCTAGTGTATCTCAGCCATCTCAATAATTAGTTTTGCCATTTTTATACATCAACAAAATGAGTTCCGAAATTCAATCCTGGGTTATTTATGTTATGCAAATATCATCTTATATTTACTAATGGAATTGTATCGTTATTACAGATTATTCTTTTTTTATAATGCAAAAGGCTTTATTTATTGAGACACCCAAAATGAATATATGAAAACAAACAGAATAATTCAGCGTTTGCAATCTGTGTGTTGCCAGGGTTGCTAAATAAAGAGACGACCAAAGAACGGTTCCAATGACGCATATTCGTTAACACCAATGGAGTTAAATTGCTAACAGAGAAAAACAACACATAAGCGAATTAAAAAGGAACGAGCCACAGGTTTTTCGTGGAATTTGACGCTCTGCATTGTATTGTTGCATTGTATGAGAGCCAGTAACAAGACTGTGTTAGACATTAATAAAGTTGGGAAAAACTCTTCAACGACTTAATCTATCTTCATTTTCTACAAGAGTCATGGATTTATAATATTCAAAGTTTTCTGATTTAAACACGAAAGTCTATGCGCGGACATCAACATCCAATGCCCATACTTATATCTGTTAACACATAAAAACACATCGTCGAGTTTGACAAATAATTTAAAAGATCCCGGACAATAGAGTCTCATATTTGCCATGAACAAATTTTAAATCTTTACCAGAGCTTGTAAAATGCCTGTAACTTTGTTTGGTTGCGCCAAATGAATGCATTGGTGTCACGCAAAAATTGTAAAGAATCACTGCTGCTGATGAAATCATTTTTTAAATCATCACTGAGATTCATTAAAATTACCGGGTTGTGCGAAGAATTTGCGGAGAGATAAGACAGAGAGATTCGCACACAGACAAAAGCGGTCTACTTGGCGATTTCAAGATGGTATCAATCAGAATCACCTGTTTAAGTTTCCTCGACTAGACAATTGTGACCGAATGAAGTTGTTCGAAATGAAATCCCTTGAAACGGTTCAGCAAACTTAGGGGAAAAACATCGATCGGGCTGCCGCGAAATGTAATTTCAATCTAGAGTAATCTCTACACGCCGGACAATGTAGCTGTTTGTCATTGAATCCCCACAGTGTATAACAACCATCTCGCCAATTTGTTTTAAGTAATAAAGGATTTGTTAACAAAAAGAAGCATAGAAGCAAACTACATTCTAAAATTTGATCCGGTTTCCTATATACCTCTTTGTCATTGCATCCTAGCAGAATATAACAATTATCTCATTAATTTATTTTGTCATTTTTATCAATTAGTACAAATATAGAAATGAAGGATTGATAGCAAAACCAAGCCGAATAAGCAAAATGGATTGCGAAATTTGATCCTGCTTCCTTTGTGTTCTACAAATATCGCCCGGATTATATCCTTACTATAGATTAATCAATTTGCATAATACATGAGACTCAGTTTATTGACCAACCCAAAAAGGAAAATATTACATTCTATTGGATAATTCAGTTTTCGTAATTGGTGTGTTGCTATGGTTGCAGTATAAACAGATTAACAAGGAGCGGTTTCAATGACAAATCCAGTGGTGTTAATATTGGTAATACAACAACAACAACAGATGTGAAAAACTCAAAAAGATCGGGGTACATGTTATGTAAACATTGTATTGCTTAGTATTTGCCGCTCCAAATAGTGTTGATGATTGCTGCGAGCTTGCTGCGAGACTTTCTTTGATATTTATAAAGTTGTGAAAAAAATAACCCCAAAGACTAAATCATTTTAATTTTTTTTTTTTTTTTACACTTTTGTAACATTTGAGCGTTAATGTTTCCTTGAATTCCACCGTACTTAAGGATGGACAATTTTCATAATTATTCTAAAGAAAATTGCGATAAAGAGAGAACTAGTTCTTATAAACAAATTAAAAAAACAATATTGACTTCGAAGGGGTTGTCACCTCTTAAGCAAGGAACAATGTGAAGTCGACAATAAGCCGTCAAATAATTAAAACATTCCTGGGTACGAAGTTAATCCCCTATCAATCAAACAAGGAAACGAACCAACAAACAAACAATCAAACGCGATTGTCAATACCGGAACAACAGGTCTTGATAACATTGCGAATATATTTCCTTGAAACATAAAAAAAAACTTTGTCGTGTTTGACCAAAAACAAACCAAAGAACCAGGGCATTAAGTGTCATATTTATCACGAAAAAATAATCTATATTTTCCAGAGCACGTAAATCACCGGTAACGTTACATCAAATTAATGTGATGGGGACACGCAGACACTGAAGAACCAATGGTGATGTTGGAATGAAAAGGGATTCCTCGACCGTTAACAATTCCGATGGAATCAGACTGCACGCAATCGTTGTCAATAAACATACACAGGGTAGATCAAAAGATAAATGTTGGACGACACGCAATTAACAGTCCCGTTTTTCCCATCTGCTTATCAATACAGCTTTTGTACTAATATATTGGTGTACCTGCTGACTGGTAGCTGCTTTTAATCAGAGAACCATTTTAATTTTTTCCTTAAATTAAGGCCAGTCATCCGAGATCTTGAAGTTGTATGGCATATTGTTGACAGTCGCCCAAACTACTACACATTGTGCTGGAATTTGTTCGGTACATTTATGGGGAGGTCTACGTCCTAATTTAGTTGGGGTTTTTTTTAGTCATATGATGCTATCCCTAGCCTTTTGATACGGGAAATCAACGGTCTTGGTCACCGAAAACAGACTACAGCAAGACACAAAAAACACTAATTTCACGACACCATACAATTATAGACAGTGTGGAAAGTTATAGTTCTAGACATCACACCAAATTGGCTTTCTGTTGCCCTTTCGCCTAGAGCAACAAGCCACAGAACATCCTTACATGCACCTTTTGGACAGTTTGGAAAAGTCAAATGATACTGGGGTCAAAAACCAAAAATATTTTACAGTCAAAATGCATACAAAGACTCGGAACATATTCCCAAATGATTAGTCAACGGAACATAATAGTGAAATTGATAGTAAGAAACATCACACCAAATTTGCCTTGTGTTGTCCCTTTGCTTAGAGAGAATACACAGGAGGTGCTTTCCCGCTACCTTTTTGACAGTTGTGCAAGTGATACTACAGCCGGAAAACCTCGAAAGGCCAATGACGCTGGAAAAAAAGGGCCCCCAAAATCATGTTTCCGATATTTTACGTCATTAAAATTAAGCGATTGTAAAGCAGTGTTGTTTTGAACTAACTTTGAGTAAACCAAAAATGGATTTCAAAAGTACGTTTTATTAAATAAAGAAAATAAAACTTGAAGCGGAGGCGGCCATATTTGTTTTTATATTACCCGTGAACTTTTGTTATATTTGAAATCTCCCGGGGTATACGGGATTCTACCCCCCTGCAAGTTGACCAATCAGAACACAACGAATTTGATTGACGGATATATAACACAATATGTGCCATGGCAAGATACCAGAGAATCACATGACGGCAGTAACAGCACAATGTATAGTACATAGAATCTACTGTCCAAGAGATGACACGCAAAACACAAATAGAGTACCTTTTTCTTATTCATGATATGTACATATCTCTTTTTTATATAAGCTTTATTCCCATGGGAGCTGTAAGCATTGTTCATAATGATTCCCACAAAAAAGTTACAAAATACTGCAAATTATGGTGCAGTGGCATATTGGGGTGAGAAAATACAAGATAAACTGTGTGTCTACTTCATCATTAATTGACCATTTCAATACATGTGTAGTAATCAGATGCTTGAATAATCGATTGATTTGGGGATTTTAAGTCGTACATTGTACTTAAAGTTGTCTCATCCATCTGACGGCGAGCCGGTCCAATCGTTGACGGAAAACACACTCGACGCCACTTAAAAAAATATAAGACAATAGATACAAATACATCAAAAATAGACAACCATAATTTAAAAAACTACAAATCATGAATTAAATACAATATTTTGACTTGGTCTCGTTCTTGTCCTATTGTGATGCCAGTAGATAAGTAGGCAGTAGACACAACAAGGCTATAATTTGTCTCACGGCTATAATTTGTCTCAACGAAATAAGATATATCTGCAATTACAGTCCCTGTGGATTTCATCTTAACAGCCGAGTCTGATGGAAGGCAAAAGAAAAAAATAGGTCAGATACCTTCTTAAATATATAATAGTGACCATGGTGAAGAGGCTAATTGTAGGCTGAAAGAAATGTCGAATTGTCACAGCATATCGGTAGACCAGTCTTCCCACCATGAACCACGACGGACGTCTAAATCATGTTTTACCAATATGTACAATACAAACTATTTTGTTTAAGTGAAATTCTGCGTTTCAATAAAATGTATATGGGTACAAAGGTCATTATTTCTTGTGCTTGTTTATACCACTACATTTTTTACATTCTAAAATATAAAAGATTCTACTTCCTATATCGAGACATTGACTCTAAGATACACCCGTCCACCTTGTTTTGCACTTCGTTTATTTGCTGATGTGTGGCAAACGTCGCCCCAAATTTTGGCGGAAATTAATGCGCGATGGCCTGACATGGTGTACGAGAGTTGTCTCAGTCTCGTCCACTATAGAAACTCTCGCTAGAATACGATTGCATTTTCTGGTCGAACTATATCTGAATTCAATGAAATCTTAACCAAATGTTCTGATGCTGAAATTACCTTCAAATCCTCCCAGTAGCCATGCGTTTACAAAAAACAAAAGAGCTCTAACGATATTGACCAATGAAATATCTTTCTCGGTACTCCGCCCTTTATTCGCACTGTGTCACACTACGTCACACTACGTCACATCCCACTTCATACTTACCGCAGTCATATACGTGCATCTGATAGGACTCATCAAAAAATTTAAACCTTAAATCTACAATTTCAAAGGGCCAAAATCTATTGCTTTGGGCAAAATTTCGGTTTAAAGTCACATTGCCCACTGATTGGTGTTTATGAGCAGGGTTGGCCATACCTGAAATGGTAACTATCAGTTGATGTGGGATGTATATATTTGTCCTTCTAAAGGGGTTTTAACAAAGCAAGAATTGATAATTCCACGTCGTATTTCAGAATATTCAATGGTAGCCTTTCCAGTGATACGCGGGTTAATCCCACGAAGACCACTTTAAGTTAATGTCGGCCAGACATTCTCAGAAATAATGGTTCTTTGAGGATGTTTAGAAAAGACGATGATTCTTTATGGAGCCATTATGGCAAAATCATTGATTTGGGGGGAAAAGGTTATAAACTAGCTAAAGTTGGTGTAAAACGATTCTATACAGAAACATAAAGAGTTCCACCAGAGCCATAACCTGAAGAATCTTAAATGGTCTATACGACATGTAACTCACGTCATATTATCGCGATAAATCACGGTATTCACTCCAGGTACCCGGAAGTCAAGTAAAAGAGAACGAGGCTATATTAAACCCTATTGGATTTATTTTCCTAAAAGTGTAC
This sequence comes from Mopalia vespertina, assembly GCA_030265115.1. NCBI lineage: Eukaryota > Metazoa > Mollusca > Polyplacophora > Chitonida > Mopaliidae > Mopalia > Mopalia vespertina. The sequence goes on from JAQQZZ010082600.1 coordinate 6,445, forward strand.
GTGAATAGTGTTGGCCTTTAACCGTACTCAAGAGTATGTCTCATATAAGCCTATATCAATGGTGTCAAACAACAATAAATAGTCAGTGTTAGCTTCGTTCTATTCTTCTTGATTTCCGGGTACCTCGTTCAAACTCTGTCGCGTTGTTTTGAATACTGATCTTTCGGAGTCGTATTCTGTATTGCTGACGATCAGATTTGAGTGGAGAATTGGGATCTGTTTTACTCCTCGTTTATGCTGGAGCTAGACAGAATGTAGGAGGTACCCGGAAGTGGGGTGAATTAGGTGATATATCGCAGATCACATGACGTCAATAACAGGCCTTATATAGCTACACTACGGTCGGATTATGACCCATAGTGGCCTTAAGCACCTAAAAGATTCTGGTGCCCCCAATATATATGTAAATCAAAATATAAACAATAATAAACCGTGATATCAATTTTTTTTTCTCAAAATGAAACAAGACATAAAGCAGAATGGACAACAATGTTTATTTTTGTATCTTTGTGATGTCCTTCTTCACTTGATGGCCTAAGCACGTGATGATTGTGCTTAATGATTAATCTATCCCTGAGCTACACAAATACATCCATCAAATATTTCGCTGCATTGTTGAAATAAATAACGATAGTAAAACTACAGCCGAGTCGCATCTGTTACAGTCTATTACACGTCTATCACATTCCAATATCGAGCACGATACAGGCTTAGTTTTGTGCAATTACTGTTCGGTTGATATTTCAGACATCAGACATAGAAGTCATTGAAATTGATATGGTGCATATGCCGATAAAAAGGTTTGGAAAATTATGAGATATTAAACTAATTTTGCGTATTTTAAAACCACATGAAATTTGCTATAATCACTAATAGTTTGTTGATGTGGGGCATACGCCGATAAAAAGGTTTGGAAAATTATGAGATATTAAACTAATTTTGCGTATTTTAAAACCACATGAAATTTTCTATATTAACTTTAAGTGTGAGAAGATGATGCATACGCTGATGAAAAGGCCCTGGCAAACAAAATGCACCTTTTTTATGGATATTCGTCCATCACTCAGCACAGACCAAACCAAGCTTGATTCTTGTTGTTGCGGCATCATCACTACGCCCGGTCGTTAGAGATTTATGAATATGCACCAAAGTTGTACATGTAGTTCGCCGAAAGCCTATTTACCGGCGTACTCACTCTATCCATATACTTTAATAAACCTAGCGAGCTGCGTATGGCCTTAGAATACGCAAAAGTATTATCAACCTTAAACATATGGAAATTGTGAATGTCTAACTTAACCCGCCATTATGTATCAGTTGATCTGAAAATTGCATGCCATAATGGCGACGATCGTTTGGCATCCAAGATGATGTGCGCAGAGCAATCACGATAATGACAACCTCACGAGATTAAATCGATTTGTTTATGTCGAACAGACTGGACCAACGAATATCCCGAGAAATTCGATAATTTGTTTAGTTTTTTTGCAATTCGCGTCTACATCGATCGCTGGCTGGGTTGTCCACGTATCTTAACAATACGTTTTACACAGTTTTCCGCCAAGCCTACCAATTAGACCCGGCTGTCAAGCAGAACTTCGTAGAGTTTGTAATTATAGATGTATCCGATTATTCATGGAGATAAATGATAGCCGTGGTTTTAGAGTGTGCTTACTGCCTACTTAATTACTCTCAGCACAATTGGACAGGCTGTTGGTCCTGATGAAAAAGATTTGGATTTAATTAATGATTTGTAGATGATTCAAACTGCGGTTGTATCTGATAAAGTGCCAATAAATCTTCCCAATTCTAGTGCTACTTTATCAAAGTATTAACGCAATACATTTGTTTGTTTTCAGTGCATATTTTCTGCAAAACCGGGGTAAAACCTTTGTCAGATTTGGCAATATTTCAAACTGGAAAATGTCTTTAAAATAGATTCCGGAGATTTATGTTTAATTTAAGTTCTGTTGGTATCTCAGACAGGCAATGCAGCCATCAATAAGTTAAAAGCAAGACGTGAGGCTTCAATCCAAATTAAGATACGTATATTCCACAAATAAGACATATTTACTCGATTTGTATCATTCAAAAGTAGAATGCATTCTACTTCCTGCGTCGAGACATTGACTCTAAGATACACCCAGGCCATCTTATTTTGGACTTCTTCAATAGCTGATCCGTGACAAATGGCGTCCCAAATATTGGTGGAAATTAATCCGCGATAGCCTGGCATGGCGTACGAGAGTTGTCTTTACAGTCTCGTCCACTATAGAAACTCTCGCGAGAATACGATTGCGATTTGAATGTGTGTTTGAAATATTGAATAGTTAATGCTATACTATATATTGTACTATAGTAATATGCGTCACGAGACCGTCTTGTATCTTGCCACTGTGTGTTGCCAGGGTCTTGCGGGTGCTTATCTTGAGCTTATGGAATTACAGGCTGCCATTTGAGTGTTAAAAGCTAAATATTCCTCACCTTTTTCCTTAAGATGTTATGGATTTTTTTTCAGTGTATGTGTCAAATTCGAACACGAGTTTTATGTGTTAGGGACAGATATTCGCATCGTCATTACATTATGGGGCCGTACTTGGAACCGGGCTCATAGCAAAAAAACTACAAACGTTACAAAACTGTGACTCTAGTTTATAGTATTTGAAGTGAATTCTTCACAGCTTTATGAATATCTAACAAAATCTTGTTCCTGGCTCTCATAGCTGAAACAGTACAATATAGAGCGTCTAATCCCCAGACAAACTAGTAGCGTGTTTCATTTTAATTCTCACAGGTGTTGTTATTCTGTATAAGTAATGTAAAGGACATGGGAACCGTTCTTTGATCCTCTCTTTATTTAGCAATTCTTGCATCACGCCAGTAACAAAAACGGAATAGTTCTCTATGTTTTCATTTGAATCATTTTGGGTTTTTTCAATAAACGGAGCCTTTTGTATTATACAAATTTATTAATATGTAATATGGATACAATTCCATCAGTAAAGATAAGATGGTATCTGCGTAACATAAATAACTCTGAATTGAATTTAGGAACCCATTCTGTTGATGTAAAAAAATGACAAAACTAATGACTGAGATGGCTCTAATATACTCAGGGGATTACATTGGAATTACGGTTCTCAGTAGCTCCATCGAAGTCTTTGTCAAATTTGATGAGTGTTTGGAAGAGATGTCATTTCAAACAGCTAGAGATTGGACGAAAACTGTCGTCGTTTTACCTCTATGATACAGGTTATAATCGGTTTGTTCATAAACCAGTACCAGGTTTTGTGGCGATAAGCTGTGTGAATACCTTTATTATTAGTACCCTGCTTTTACCATGTTTACCATGATATTTCTGCAGAGGCGTTACATTGTATGAAAAGTGGCTGATGTATTGGATTGGTCTCTTCGCTTTTTTCAATTTACTTTGATCTTTGTCTGACCGCCGCAACGGGGTAAGTGTGGCAAGGCTTATGACAGAACTTCGTGGAGACATCAGGCTTGCCTGGAGAAGATATCGTGTAACTCCGAATATTTTTCAACGTTGGTTTTCTGCTCATACAGATATAACTTATTCACTTATAACTTAACTTGCGCAATATCCATGTATCAATTCATAATAGAAAAGAAACAAACTATTTCAAGCTGTTGTTTTTCTCTTTAAAAACAAACCTAACGCTAAGTAATAAACCAAAATACTTTCAACTGAACCCAGACAGTATTCATTATTTATTGTAGAAAACGAAGTTGTCTTCATTTAAAAAAATATATATATACTATAGTAAACCTTAATTGGTCTGTTTTCCGGAAGGCAAAATTGTTTAATTGAATGTAACTGAAACATAAACTAAGTTCTAAAATTCCGTTTTGTAAAATTTTGACTTCTATGAACCCTGTCACTAATTCCATATGTGAACACGCCCATCTAAACAAGCTAGCATGTTTACATTCCTAAATTTATTTATAAAGAAAAATACTTTAAAAAAAAAAGATATTTAGCTGGAAGGTACATGTAAACAAGAATTGAATTCCTAATTACTAATTACTATAACCCCATTAATAAAATTCTGTACATAATGAAAATGATCAATCAAATTTAATACAAACGTTAATTAAGCTGTTTAATCAACACTTTTTTTCTTGAAGATCACTTGTATGCTTGTATAATAATCATCAGCTATTTAATGTGTAAGCTGCTTGTTGTAAGTAACTCTCTCTGCTTCATTTAACAAACACATGATTTACTTTTGTTGCTAAAATATATCAGCTGCATTATTTATTATATATTATCTATAAATGTCAATGCATGTATTTTCAAATATACATCACACTGGCACGGAGACGTAAATTAAACTGCTAAATTATCTCGTACACCAGAAAATTAACAAATTATTTCTTAAAAACAGATTGTCGTTAATCTCTCGTAAATAATGATAGGTTGTCATGACATGTCGTACTTATATACAAGAAAACTTTGCTTTTAAGCTGTCTTTAAACTTTAAACTCATGTTCAATTACAACAATGACCAGCAAGTGATATGCCCATTTATATATAAATTTGATAATCGTATAAAATCCTCGCGGAATTGTGTGAAGTTTTATCATATAGTGATAATAGAGAAAAGACAGTCATTTGTAAACTACAAGACTCGCTATACAAAAATAGCAACACAACCTGATGTTTGATAAAGAGGAACTGTGAATCAGAGTGAAATAATTAGACATTTACATTATCCAGTTACTAAAGAAAGATCACTTGCTTACACGTTACTTGTGTGTCCAATTTCAAAACTAGGTGTTCTTTAATTTTTTGCAAACAAAGAAATGCAATGAAAAAACAGACACTTTTGCTCAAGAATTCATAGAATTTGCTGAGCAATTTACTTGGATTTGTTTGTTTGTTTGTTTGATTGGGGTTTTACGTCGTACTCAAGGGTATTTCACTTATATGACGATGTGCCAGCCCAATGGATGAAGGAAACCACCTTCGACACACTGGCAACAAACAAAGACAAGACGGGACAAATACAGGACGTTATACAGACACCACAAACAGATCGGCTTCCTGTTCCCCTTTAACTCTGAGAGCAACAGGGCAACATGAAGCTTCCTCCAACCACCCGCCGTTACAAAATGAGACTCCAAGAAAAAGTACAACCTCCTGTTTGCCTCCTGTAGGCCTATAGAAGATTCATGCATGCTGTCGTTGAATCGGCTTATTCTTTTGGCCGGTGGATTTAGGGGAAAACCCCAGACGGGACTTCATTATGTGGCCTTAATCGACCTAGATAACACGATAGGGGTTTCTAATATGCCAAGGTTAATACACCCATGTATAAAACTTGGCTCGCGGAGATAACATAATTATACTTGGCGTAATCATTTGTATAGATCGTTCTGCACCTCACGTTTACATTCAATGAATTTGGAATCTCCGAACGCACTTCAAACCCCGAAAACTCTACAAGGAACTCGCACGATGTTGTTTGTGTCTATGATTTCCCTACCGAGTTCAATAACGCAAAACGACCCAGTACAAAAATAACAATGCTTTACCGTTCTTGTACATCTCCAGACACCTGCGATTACTCCTGCGCATATGTATATATAGATTGTTTTATTGGTGGCCGTGCAGTAAACCCTAATTTTAATGTCTCTGTAGATTTGTCCAGACAGTCTCATAAGGTAGTATATGGATTGATCATGTTCCGCGCTAATAAAAATCATTTACGGAACACCTGCAGGCTAATGGGTGCATAAGGGGATTATTTGTGTCCAGTAGACAGGTAGGGTCATGATTTGCCTCACTGTAAGCCCCGTAGCAGGGCTAGACTAAGACCCATAGAGACCCTAAGCACTTAAAATATTTTGGTGCCCTCAAATATATGTAAATCAAAATATAAACAATAATAAATAAAAAAATCTTGGAAAATAATATATATTTTTTTGTTAATAGAGCTTTTATCGACTTTTGGATAAAACAAGGTTAGCGAGTCACGCTTCACCAAACAACTTCGGCAAACAAGACTAAGCCGACACCCTGAGCCGATGAGATATCTTAATAATAGTGTTTAAAACACACCGTCAAACCCTGGGTTAGACAAATATCTTTATAATATCCAGATCAAACACACCCTGAGTCATTGAGGTACCGTACCATAATTATATCCATAGCAAACATACCGTAAGTCAATGAGTTATCTAAATGATATCGATAAACACACGTTGGACCAGTGATATCCTAACAACAAACACACTCTACGTCAGTCGGATATCTTAATTATGTCCATAAACACACCCTGAGTGAGTGAGTGGGATATCTTAATAATATATATAAACAAACGCCGAGTGAGTGAGATATCTTAATAATGTCCATAACCACTCCCCGAGTAACGGAGATATCTTAATGATGTCCATAAACACACCCTGAGTGAGTGAGATATCTTAATAATGTCCATAACCACACCCTGAGTAACGGAGATATCTTAATGATGTCCATAAACACACCCTGAGTGAAAGAGATATCTTAATAATGTCCATAACCACACCCCGAGTAACGGAGATATCTTAATGATGTCCATAAACACACCCTGAGTGAGTGAGATATCTTAATAATGTCCATACACACCCTGAGTGAGTGACATATCTTAATAATGTCCATACACACCCTGAGTGAGTGAGATATCTTAATAATGCCCATAACCACACCCCGAGTGAATGAGATATCTTAATAATGTCCATAATCACACCCTGAGTGAAAGAGATATCTTAATAATGTCCATAACCACACCCTGAGTGAATGAGATATCTAAATAATATGCACAACAAAAATGTTAAGGTTTAAACAATGATTTATTTCACAAGGCTACGACACTTGGATCTCGCTCTAAAACCCAGGCTCTTTTGACCTTTCCCAGGAACTATTCGGGACCTCACATCGGCATGGGGTCTCTGCCCCGTAAATAAAGTATTTAAAGATCTCAGAAACAACTCTCAAGGATCATATTTCAAGGTAGATAGCGGGGATGTTCTGTATACACCTCCAACTTACCCATTCAGGCGGACTGTTTTAAATTGGATATTTGATAACCGTGGTCACTCAAGTCGCTAGAAAATATAATCTTAGAAGCGGAGCCTTCATGCCAGATCAAAAAACCTATAAATGATTTAATCGGTTATCGTGGGTACTCGTTCGTTGTGCAACTCCGACGACAAGCGTGAATATCAATAATTAAGCTACCGCAAAACAAAATAATGTGGATATCTCATCTTTAAAAATACCAAGCATAATGGGATTTAAACCTGTCTCAGAGAAAATGTCTTCGAGTTTAAAAGGCATTGAAGATTTCAAGAGTTATATTCAGAATGTAAGAGAGGCACCGTGTCTGGGATGTCTAAGAATTCTTTACTGCCCTGAAAATGGTTGAAAGTGTTGTATTGTGGTCGAGACATTTGATCTTTGTTTGTAACTTGCTGGTTATTTTTGGCCATAGCGCCGGAGTCATTGTGAAAGTTGAACGACTCGCCATGTACCCTGGGAGAATCAGGTGACGCCCAATATACCGAGGTGGTGTCCGTGGTAGAAGGTGATTCAGAAGTCATATTGGTATCCAAGAAAGCGGCTGGTGATACGCCGGACAAGTTGATCCGAGGCTGAAGTCCCATATTAGAAGCTCCATCAGGCGGTGTACTAGCAGCATGTGTACAGGGCTCGCCATATGTGGGCAGATTCGGAGGGGCCTTCTGGTCAGACGACCAGTTACCTATTTGATGGTCACCTTGTACTTTCAGACTGTCGAGAAGTTTCGGTTTATGGTCTAATGAGTCTGACACTATCGACGTCAACCGTTTCACTTTCACACAAACTTTTTCTGAAGAACAAACGAATAAAAAGATGTGTTAAGCAAATATTTTAATCAAATTATTGTTGAAGAAAACGAAAAATCGATCAACCGTACAGGGATACTTGTGTTCATTGATTAGTTTATACGGGTTGAAATAACTTATTTTAAACAATTTTTCATAAAATTGTAGATACCTAATTTTTTTCGTTAAAAATCGATAAGTTGATCTTGTGGTACACTCATATTATTATTTTGTAGTTTCATAAGAACTTAAATTTATTTCAGATGAACATAAATTCTTTTTAAATTACAAAAACGAAGAGTTCGTCTTGTATTGTCCGCTAACTTACATACACCTACTTCACTTTTACTGAAAGAAATAAGATGGATGAAAGAAGATGAAAGAATACAATTCAAACTGTTATGTTTAATTTGCAAATCTTAAAATTCACTGGCTCCAACGTATTTAAATACATTATTAATTCAAAACAAAAATTTACACACACGTACATTACGTTCAACTGCTTTTGATATCCATCTTCCTTCTTTTAATTCAACATACATGAAAAACGTTTCTATCAAACAGGAGGGGTCACTGGAATAATTTACCATTAACCTTTAAGAATGCCTCAACTTTACACATTTTTTAAAATCTTTATGTACCCTACTTTTTCAATCAACATAATATATAACTTTTGTAAAAATTTCAAAACGTCCCTTGAAAATTTAATTTTAATTAAAACATTTGGTAATCTACATATCCAATTTAATCATTTATTAAGGATATCTAATTAACTTTGATGATTTTACAAATTATTTATTTTTATTTATATAATGTCTTCATGTTTTGTTGTTAAAATAATATATGCATATGTTTATGAAATTTATGAAAAATTATTTATGGAGGACGACAGGGAAGAGCAAATTTTTAATTTGTCTGTAATTTTTTCTCATTAAATAAAGTTGTTATTATTATTATTATTATAATTATTATATAGAACTTTAAATATCTTGAATATATCCTTAAATGAAGATAGCCCTTAGACTATGAACAATTTGTTCCATGCCTGGAAATGCTTCGAGCATTCGAGTTTATGGTTTTGTTATGTGGCTATTAAGATGACACTGACATGACAGGTGTTAAAAAATTTTAAAAAATGTATCAATAAACCTGAAATGTAAATATAGTTTATAACTGTCAATAATTATTGAGACCCACAGGGAAGAATAATTTTACTATCCTCCATGTTAAAGAAGTGATAAATATAATTTGTTATTAATTATCATTTGGTTTCGACATGTAGGAGGTAGATCACCTACAGAAGCTGGAGGAGACGACCTTGAACTCTGACCTGGCACAGGGATTCACCCTTAAGGCTCTCACAGGTGTGTTAATAAGGACATAAATGTTTTAGATTATTCTTAATAGTTACAGAACACAGGGATCAAAAACGTAATATCAAAACATAGATAAGTGTTATTTGAAAGTTGAGATTTCACTCATATAGTTATCTTTAGAACTACGATAAATTTTTAACTGATTTTCTCTTAACCTGTTCACCATCTTGTTTATTATGTCCTCTGACATTGGGCAAGCTGTTTGGACAAAACAAAACTTCATATTTTCTGGTCTTGCTAGTGTCTTAAAATGGCTATTCAAAATTATCCTAACTTTTATTTGTTGACAGAATTGCTGGCGACATTTGTGGAAGAGGAAAATCTAAAACAACATTACAAGAACCGTCTGGTGGGCTATGTCCTCAATGGGTACCTGTCTCTGAGAAAATTAGTGGTACAGAGAACCAAACTGATAGACGAGACTCAAGATAAATTATTAGAGCTGTTGGAAGAACTTACTACAGGTAAGAGAGGATAAATTACATTTTAGACAGGTGACGAATGTAATAATACTGAGAAAACTTTTACTTAAAGAGTTGGAGTCTGTTTTGCTGAAGGCTCCAGCACACGAGCAAAGGAAGATAACTTTGATGAGGAGCAAAGTAGATGTCGTGTCTCATGCTCCAATGCTTAGATTTAATATTATTTTGCATTCATTTTAGTAGACCTTGTAATTTAACCTGCATATAATTCTTCTTTTGACCAGGTACAGAATCGGAGACCCAGGAGTTTATGTCCGTGTGCATAAAGACAGTGAAGAAATATCCTCTTGATGACTACAGATCTCCCGTGTTTATCTTTGAGAGGCTCTGTAGCATTATATACCCAGTAAGTGGCTGGACCAGAGACGGTTCAGATTATATTCATGTTCATCTAAAACGTATGAACTTTTTGAGGGTCAACTATTGGTAATGACAATTATTAGCCCAGATAGGTGTTGTTTTCAATTTGAGGCTATTTAACAAGTAGTATAGAGAATCCTGCGTCATATGACAGTTTATGGACTGGTCAGTCACCCACAAAAAATGATATGGACCGAAGTGAAGCCATTTGGCACAAAGTCCCCTACATTATTTTTATATTATGCCAAATTGTCAAACTTCTCTGTAACTCCGTACTAATAAGTGAAGCAGAGTTCTTTATCATAGCATAAAATGGTATTACAATGCTTACAGTGGAGAGTACTACAAAGGGAAGTAACTAAAAAATAAATCACTATTTTGTGATTAGGCCCACAACAAAACATGCAAAGAATAGGGAGAAATTAAAATGAGGTATAATTTGCTCATTAATTGCCTGAAGTAACTATGGAGAATTTAATTTTTTCCAAGGACAATTTGTTTGGACAAAGATATTCCTACAAATCAAATCTTCACATCCACCGCAATTAGGCAAGGAACAGTGTCAAGTGGACAATCCGTCGTCATATAAGTGAAATACCTTGAGTATGACGTTAAACCTCAATCAAACAAACAAACAAACTGTATATCTTTTACCAGAGAGAGAGAGCTTTTCTGACAATAGTCAATGTTCTTATTGTTTAAATTTCTACAGTCTAAGAGTTTAATGAAATTTGTCCTATATTACTAACTATAAAGTGACTTCAGTTTGACAAATGAAACAAGACAGGGAGACAATGACATATATTAAGTTCGTCTCAAAATGTGTATTTGCATCATGTACGCCGTTTTATAACCTTAAGTATCAAGCTAAACCCCAATGAAACATTCAAATAATTTTGTTCTTGACAACAGGAGGAGAATCCTGTGTGTATGTTAATTGTCCTGTCTTGTCTTTGTTTGGGTGTGGTGAGTGAGTAGTTTCCCCCACCCTTTGGACTGGCAAACCATCATGTAAGCTCAAGCACTATGTTAAACCCCAATCAATCAAGTTATGTTTTTTTTACAACAGGAGGAGAATGATGTGAGTGAGTTTTTCATGATCCTCGAGAAGGATCCTCAGCAGGAGGACTTCCTGCAGGGGAGGATGCTGGGTAATCCGTACAGCTCTAACGAGGCCAGTCTCGGACCTTTAATGAGGGATGTCAAGAACAAGATATGTCAAGGTAAAATAATATTTATCAGGTTTAAAATGTTTTTGGAGCCCGCATCCATGGCTTATAGTGGTTAGCGTGTGCACTTACTCATTCTATTTCAATGTACTGTTCACAGGATTGAGTCCGTCTGTCAATCTTCAGGTATAGGAGTCCATCACATAAGGTGACATTACAAGGTTTCCTCCCGGTTTTCCACCGTTATCATGCAAGGAACAGTGTAAAGTGGACAATTTTTCGTCATATAAGTGAAATACGCTTGAGTACAACATTAAACCCAAATCAAACAAACAAATAAATAAAATGTTTTCGCTTAATCCAAACAGTTCTAGAGTTGTCCAGCAATGGGGTTGTCATTGATTACCAATAAATGAATAGGGTACAGTTCATTGAACATTGAACCTCTCGCATAGGGGAGTGTGTTTCGTGTGTAGCGATGCTACATGTATCTTTAATTAGCACTGGAAGAAGATTTACTTTCGAACTTTCTTGCACATTGCTAGTGTTATTAATGTATACATTTAAAGGAGACATCGTACAGCAAGTAACCAAACTAACATTAGATTACTCAGTAAACAAACTAACATTAGATCACAAATTGTTTTGTTTGTTTCAGATTGTGAGCTAGTAGCTTTGTTAGAGGATGATACAGGCATGGAGGTATTATTCATTTCTATTATCTTAGTGACAAAACAAGATAGCTCACTGTTTTTATAAAGTGATATTTTTCTTTGCTTCAAGAATATCTTTTATTTGCATGGTTTCTCTGTAATCATGTCCATGCTGTTTGTCATCAGCCTTGGAAGTCTTTCACTGTTTCCATGGTAATTATACAACTACAGAGTGATGTCCCTTTGCAAAATGACAAAAAATAAATGCCACTCCGAATATTCAAGTCATTTTTTGTATTCTATATTTTGGCTTCTCTATGTAGCCATCATCAGGAATATATAGAAAAGCCGAAATATAGAATACGAAAAATTACTTCAAGATACTGAGTTGCATTTATTTTAAAGAAGAAGAAAAAATCGAAGAAAAGATGAAAAATAAAAGTTGGTCATCAGTTGTGGATTGACCCTCCTTTGTCTTAAAGCTACAGCCTTATTTCACAAAGGGATGTAACTCAGTCCTCATAACATAACCTTGAAACTTGCATATTCAAACTGCAGTGACACTAGAGCCCCGTGAGGGAGCGGGTGGGCCATGGCCCTGCAGAATATTCCCTCGGCTTCCTCGGTCGATCGTAAGAGTCGAGAAAAGAGGTTGCTTTCTGTTGCCCTGGTGTTCGCAGAGCTAAAGGGTAACGGGAAGCAGATTTGTTTGTGC
>JAQQZZ010082611.1:0-19067 GCA_030265115.1 Mopalia vespertina
ACCCATTGGGTTGGCACGTCGTCATATAAGTGAAATACCCTTGAGTACGACGTTAAACCCCAATCAAACAAACAATCGATCATTCAAGGTCGCATGACTATAGCTCGCAAGGTCAAGTGTTGGACTGAGGGCCGCTATTGGATGCCTGCTTCATTAGCGGCCCACAAGTCAAGGCGTCAAGAGAATATTACTGTACAAGTAAACTGTTAATAATGTACTGGTAACACCTTCTTGAGAAGGCGTTATCAGTACATTATTAACAGTAATAAAATTCAATAACGTCAGAAAGCCTAGATGGTCAAATTTCATTTTGTATGAGGCCATGGTACTCCAATCACCCTGATAGGACTTCAATTCTAAGCCAGTGAAACTTACCAATTTCTGTATTTGTACATACACCAAAAATTTTGACATCAATTTTCCAAACAGAGTACATCTATTAAATAAACTGTAAATAGGAAAAAAAAAACCTGTACTTACCAGAATTTCGTGGTAAACTAACTTCAATTTTGGCTGGAGACTTAGGAGGAGTTTTCAGGGCAACTCGTATCTGATAGTATCTGTAACAATGGAAAAAATTAACTTACAAATTTGCTTTAATGTCTGAAAGATAATACAAGTGTTTATCAGCAATTAAAATGTAATTTGCTTTGTGACTATTTGTTTATCTCCATAACTAAAGTACTATCCTGTTCTCCTTACATGGTACTTTCTAAGATAGCAGGGTTTTACATTGTACTTTGAAAGTTAGTTAACTCTGAGTGTCATATATTGGTGTGATAGCCTCATGGATGAAGGAAATCACCCCAGGTATTACAAAAACAGAAACAGTCACAATGGGGCTTTATAAGAGATTTTTTTTGTTGATTGCTTTAGGATTTTGCTTTTTTCAATTATAGTTTTGTGATGACGCCAGTTCCAGATCTCAAGTCTTCTATTAGTACAATATGGCAGAAAGCTGAAAGCGTCAATAAAACAAAACAACATAACAGCAATTCATATGTCTAATATTATAAAAGAAGCTTTTTAGCTAAATAGATTGAAAACTGGAAACTGTTTTCTTCTTCCAGTTTTCCATTTAGTTTTAAGGTTTGTTTTTTTGTTTGACGTCATACATGTACTCAAGGGTATTTAACTCATATGACAACAGATTGTCCATTTCACACTGTTCCTGGCTTAAATACGGTGTAAAACTTAGAGAAAATCTCGTAAAAACCACCCAGCGATTGCCAGAGCCACATCGTGACTCATGTTCCTGATGGTGGACAGACGCACTCAATCCCATAAACGGTACATCGAAGTAGGATTGGTATGTACACACGCTAACTGCTAAGACACGGCCGCAGGTCAGTTTGTTATGGAAGTTAGAAACAATGGTGAACTTTGCATTTGTTCAGCTTTCAAAACCACAAGCAGTCCTCTGACAAAGGGCAGTTTGTTTAAGGCGTATCAATGCTCCCTGTACTAAGCACTGGAGGAAGATTAACTCTCCAACTTGAACAAAACAGTTCGCATTTTATGTTTGTGCTAGTGTACTTTTTAGTATTAGTCTGGTTAGTGCGGAATATTGGGAAAAGTCATAAACCGTCTTTCAGGTTTCTCCTGGGTATACAGGATAAGCAAACACAGATAAAAAATATAAATGAGTCACTCACCCTCTCTGAAAGAGGTCCACATTATAGAAACGGTTGAGTTCCACAGAAAACTCTAAGGTAGCTTGTAGTTCATTCATCTGAAAAAAACACAGCAGATATTGATTTGTTTTGATGTTTGATGTCAGTCTAGTAGAATTTGACAAAAAAAATTAGGGTGCATACTGTGCACCCACAATTTTCAATTGGGTGCACACGACATGTGTTGGGTGCACAATTTTTATGGACAATATGGTTAGTATCAAGCAAACATGTGCAAATGAGACAATCTATAGGTAATTGATTAACTACATATAATAAAATGAGCAAATATATTTTTGTTGACATAATATTTTTGGTGCACTGCGTGCAACCATATTTTAATATTGGATGCACTAGGCAAAATCTGGGTGCGCCAGTGAGAATTCGAACCCTGTTTGAGGTTAATAATGTACTTATTTCACTCATATGATGGCATGTCAGCCCAATAGATGAAAGAAACCACTCTCGCCGCCAGTGGCAACAAATAGACACCGGATAGGACAATCACAACAGCCAACACGAACACATTGGCTTTGTTTTGCCCCTTAGCTCAGGAGCACCAGGGCAACAGGAGGTTCCCTCTTAACCACCAGCAGCAAGTATTGAAAGTATTGACTGTATAGTCTTGTTATCAGGCCTTCTGATTTAAGGTGAGTGATCAGTATTAAAGCATGGGACAGCCCACCTCTAATCAAAAGGCCTGTGTTATGATGTTATAAAACACTAATAAAAGCTTTTTGTGAAATTGACTGGATGAAGGAAATCACCCTGGATGCCACTGGCAAAGACAAAGACAAGACAATCACAAGATACTGTTAATGAATTAAGCAATAAAAAAAATCCTAGAAGTGATGATACATGTATCTAGGCCTGTGCTGTAATCTTTTCCGGCATAACCTAAAAATAGGTCCTCTAAAATTTTGTGAGGTAACCTACACACTAAACATTTGCATTTTCCCCTGGTTTACTGATTTTTTAAATGCATAAATGTGCCTTGGTGAAAAATAAAGCAAAATTGCTTTAAAACAACTTCATTGATTATCGGATGAAAAAATTTGTCAAAATCAGTAGCAAAAGACAAATTTAGACGAAGACTGCAAACAATTTGGAAAACCTATAAATAGGTCCTCGTAAATTAAGTTTGCATAACCATGGGGGAACTCATTCTGACCGTTCTCCGTAACAGCACAGGCCTGATTAAGTTATGTATCAGTTGTGATTCTCTCAATCATGCAGCTGATTACTAATGTACCTCACGACACAGTGTAGCTGAAATACCGCTGAATGTGGCGTAAAACAATAATCAATCAACTACTGTACCATTGGAGGTATAGTAAAACTAGCTGTCTGGGAACAAGGGTTGTTGGAGTTATTTTGAAAATGAATAGAGTGTATTGGCGGCATTGTAACATGAAGTCTGCAGTTTAATGATATTTCTTTTACACAAAGCATTCTAAAAATTCCAAATATGCCAATGATGTCATTTGTTTTCTACTGTCTGAAACCGTTTTCCTGTTATTTTAGTGCAGGCAAGATAAAGTACTGGTAATTTGTTGTATTGGTGCATCAAATACATAAACCATTTACAATACAAATACTGTATGCCCAAAAACTTAAGTTAGCCATGCGGCCTCTCTTTAAGTTATGAAACAGACATTGACAGGTCATGTTTAGGTCAAATTACAATCATACTATTGAAATAGTATAAAACAAGAATTAGAAGCAGGAGAACTTCAGTAAATCCATGAAATGTAAGATACTGTGGACATAACCCTTTAACTAATAACTTACGTAAAATATCACTCAGTTAATTTGACTAAAAGAAGTCTTTGAATTTTGATTTAACCCATCAGTGATAAAATCTCTACTGATATAAGGAAACAGTAATCAATGATTCTGATTCTGGACCAGGGATGTACATGTAGGGGGAAAAGCATCTGCCTGTTATAATGCATGAGGATATGTTCCCTTTTTTATTTGGGGGGGCTTCTGAAGAGTTGTCTGATCACATTCTATGTACTTATTTTATGACATTTTTATTTTCCCCAGGGTAATAATGTTCGTGGTATTGGTATAGAGGTGCTGGGGAAGATGTTGAGGAATAATAACACACTGGCCAGGTCAGTATATAGTCACACTACATTATACCTGTTCCATATCTGGAATCAGGATTTTCAGACTGATAACTGTCATGAGATTCAAATCTTTGACTGTCAAAGATTAATAGGTAACATATAACCAGCAGTCACAAACATTAGTAAATATACATGTAAAGTTAGTATACATGTAGTGCAATAAGGTGTAACTTTCTGACTGACACACCCATGGCTGTGGGTGTTTCTTTGGTGTGAACCTTAGGTATATGAAGGGGTCATATGAGGTGAATCAAGCCATTGTGGGGGCGTGTTTTACAAGGGTTGACATGTATCAAAACGGATCAATACTGATGATTTGGTTGATTTCTCTCAAAGATAAAGCCTGCTGCAGTTGCGCTGTGGTTAGCACGTTGGGCTGTTGGTCCTTCTGCGGAGTATGATGGAGGGAGTCTGGATATCACGGGTGATCTTACAAGGTTTTCTCTTGGTTATCAGCTATGGTAAGGAGTGGAGAATCTGTTGTAGAATTAGTGAATTACCCTTGGGTAGGAAATTTAACACCAATCAATATGTTATACTGTGTTAATCTGTTAATAAGTTGTGCTTGTTTTATTTTCAGTTTATGTTTGGAGTGGAATGCTGCTGGGATGATGGACTCCTCATTTACAGTGTTTTCTGAAGGTCTGGGCTCTAACACAGCTCTTAAAGCTCTAGACTTGAGGAATAACCAAATCAGTCATGATGGGGCAGCAGAATTAGCCAGTGCTCTCAAGCGAAATACTTCACTTAGATCTCTTGGTAAGAATCGACAGAATTAGTTTTCTATAATTTGTGGAATTGTTCAATAGGTCTTCTTTTCCTGAGAATACATGGACATAACGTGAATATATCAGGTATATATGTTTTCACTATACATGGATGTCATTTTAGGCTGAATTAGATTTGGTTTAGTTACCAGCTATGGAGATTTGCTTGACATGGCTTGCCAAAATTATCATTGGAAACATCAGAAGACTTCCTTCTTGTTTCCCCTTGCAGATGATACAAATTTTGGGCAGCAAGGTAAAAAAATGTGGCTGGTTTTTTCCTCGCTTCTTTTGTTGAATAAAGAAAAAAAACAGATTATTTAAGAAACTGATCAAGTTTTATCAAAGTCCTTCAGATAATTCCTGGTTGGATTGAAGTTAGCAGTCAGTCACTACCATCATTGTCTTCTGGTTTAAACATAAATAACTCTATAATGTATTGAATTGAAAAAGGTGCTGTTGACACGCTTGAATTACATGTAGAACTGCTTTGTTGTCCATAGTAAAACCCAGGATCAGACCAGTCACAGGTACAGTAGTGTGTTCTGACAAAAGTTCTTGCAAACCTGCAAATGGCAAGATTTTGATTTTTAGTAGCCAAACCATGGCTGAATAATGTCTTGCCATATACAATACCATGATAAATCCTCAGTTTTTCTATCAGGTTTTTCACATCTTACAGATACTTTTAGATTTGCTTATTCTAATAAAGCCATATTTCGCATGAGTTACCATCTGTGCACTTCCAGAATTTGAAATCCATATTATGCATCTAGGAAAATATGTCAAAAAGGTTGTAAGAACAAGGTAATTGTTAACCAATCATATGCAGGATGCATATAAAGCTAACTGTATAATGGCATCAACAACAACAACAAGCAAGTTGATTTTAAGGTGTGTTTCCATCATTAGTATAACAAAAATTGTCAAATAAATTTTGATAAATCAAGCAGAACGTCACACCAAGTGATTTTGCAAGGCATTTTCCATTTAAAGTCTTCCATTACTTCCCGACAAAACATATCTACCAAACGAAAGTCACAAGATAGACATGTTAAGTTTCTATATTTCAGTTTATTAAACCATCATGAAGAATAATGATTTCTCTGCCCAGATAAACAGACCACATTTTGTTTTCCCTGCTAGTTTAAAGTTTTCACTCGGCAGCCTTTTGTTTGGATTGGCAGTCAGACAGAAAGAAGTGTTTCTCTATGACCTTAATTATACAAATACCTTCTATCTCCCATAGGATTTTGTTATTTGATGTGCACTTACATCCTTTAAAGCTACTTTTATATTTCCCCAACATGAATCTGAAAATCATCAATTTTATGACCTTGTTAAAAAAACTTGTTCTGTCTACACTTTTGTTTTTTGACCAGAGTTTGAATGGATATTTAAATAGACATGAGTTGTGATTTGTCGTAGTTCACAAATCAAAACCACCTCTTTCAGCATGATTTGTTTGTGAAGTTTTTACCTGATTAAAGTGTTGGTTAGATCATTGTGTTTTAATTGTATGTTGTACATGTCTGTCTGTTGACATAGGAGTGAAGAGTGGGTTTGTTCAGATGTGTCTAGGACAGTTCCCTTATCTAATGAGTGCTCAAAACGCCTATCATAAATACACTGATAATTCGAATTTTAATATTATTAGTAAAAAGAGTATATCTAACTGAGTGACTTAATTAAATTTTTGCATTCAAAAGTTACCATTTTACACCATAATTTATTCAATTCAACAAAATGTACATGTTTCATAATTCTTTAGAAATGTTTGAATACATTTTTCTGACAACTTATTAAGGGATCTAGATTAGGTGGCTCATAAACGTTGGTTGTGAGAACTGTAGAATTAAACATGTTCTTATCGCTGTAAGCAGCCCCCCTGTCTCTTCATTTACGGGAGTGACTGGAGGCCAGACACGTCTTAAGATCATCACTGCAATCATCCATAGTTCTATGCACTCAGTCAACTATTAATACAACATAGACAATCTTTATCGTGGGTTTAAACCTAGGGATCAAGTACAGGTTTTATGTAATGAGGTTATGAACTTGTTTTAAAAAAACTAAGTGTACTTAACTCCTTCTTGAGCTTCTAGGTACTTTTTTTATGTTTCATTTTTATTTTTAAATTTCGCAAGATGTCCTTCTTATTTGGCAGTGAAGAAGTTGTATAAATAGATTATTGCAGCAGTGGAATTGTTTCAAGCTTTGGGCTTGATTTTTAGTTTTTTAGGTTTGTATCAAGTGATATTTCATGAAGTTTTGTTTTTACTTGATCAGGTGGGATTTATTTATTGTCTGTATTGTTCTGTTTTATAAACTATTCCTTGTTTTTATGTTGTAAAAGAACTTGTTTCGCTTGAACGTGTGGGTTATTTTAAGTTTGACAGAGTGAATGTGATTAAAGGTATTATTCTGATTAAGGTTATTAATTAAACACAACTTGTGCAAACCATGATCTATGCCAGGAATTCAAATGAAAATGAAAGTAAGACATTCCCAGTAACAAGATTTCTTGTAAATAAGGCATCACACTGATAGACCAGTAGAGCTAAGGTATATTGGGGAGTGACATGAGGTGACTCCAGCTATTTTATGGGGTGGGTTTTTTTTATAACATCTCTTCTCAGTTTTCAACTGCTTTAAGTACATTGTGTAAGCCACTGTCAAAAGTGGACAGTGTGTTGTCACATTACTGAAGTACCCTTAAATACTACATTGAACATCAATTAAACAGAACACTAACAGATGCTATGCAGTTTATGAAGCTTATACATCTTTATATGTGTAGTTCTAGAAAACATTGCCTGTTTATTTTGGTTTTAAATGAATTGATTCCCCAAATCTTTTGAACATACTTAATCTTTTACTAAGTCTCCATATTCCATAGGCTGGTTGGGATATTTGTAGGTGGTGAATAGCTAAAATAAAGACCTCATCAGCTAGTGTCTGGTTTTGAATAAATCTTTTATCTGTTTAGCAAGTGGTTAGCTGAAGGTTGTGGCTTTCCTCAAGCCAAAGGGCTTGTCGTAAATACATACAGGCAAACAAAAATTTATTTCTCTACAATAAAAATATAAACTTAATAGTTTATTTGTCAAATTTTGGATGACATTATCGTTGGCCTTGTGTTTGGTTACATATAAGTTTACAGAGAGAGGAGATGCTAATCACTGTAGGCCATCCTTTTCCTGTTATAAGAGACCTGCCCCTATTAATATACAAGGACAGATTTCATTATTTCTAACGTCGCAATTCAGGATTGTAAGAATATGATTGGTCTCTTTCATTAGGCTCCATTGTTTTGATGTGTATCGTTTATGTAAAGAATCCACTTGGCCAGGAAGCCTCCGTGGCTTTAGAGGAGACAACGTAATTGTTAAAAATGAATTCTTTAAATGAAGATAAAAACCGTCTTATCTCTGTCCTTGTATTAAAATGGAATGCTTCAAACAGCTGTGTACATCTTCTGTGTGCACTTCCATACTGGTTTTTATGACGACAACAACAAAGAACAAACACTATGTTATCCGAGCTCGGGATTGCTGTGAGGGAGAAGCAAGAATATTATGGAATTATTAAACATTGCTCAGGTTCCTAACCTTGAAATATAATTCCAAAGTCTTCTTGTTCTTGCTTCAAATTGTTTCCATACATTTGCCACTTTCTTGACATTTATGTAATCTGACACTCAATCATGCTATATACCGGATGTTTTATTCCTATATCCAGTTAATTTCAGGGATTTCTCACTTAATATTCCCCAGAAAGAAACTTACTTAATGATGTGCCCAAATATTTACAAAGATCTATTAAATATTTTTTTAATAATATTTTATGCATTTTTTTGTCTGAATTAAAGAAATTCACATTGTTTAGATAATTCTATGAAACTTGGGACCTTGGATTGTTTAAAGAAACGAAAACAAATTTTGATCTAAGTAGTTCAAATCGGAGCCAGTGTTTGTTGGCTGAGTGACATTACAGAACACCTACAAAAATGACTGGGGGTGGTTATGTGTTAGATTGCTGATCCTCTACAGTATGAACTTTTATAACAGGAGATTATGAGGTGGTCCTTACAAGGTCTCTTTTCGTTTTTTTTGCCAAACAAAGTTGCTGCTTTCATTGTAGACATGAAATACCCCTAAATGTAAAGGTCATAACACTCCAGCAAACAAATCAAATATCAAATTAGATTATAAAACATGTCCATATTGATTGTATGTAATGGTAAGAAAAATATTAAAATCAATCTTGTGAAATTGTACTTTTATTAAATAAGTTTACAATAAGTATACATTTATTTTTAAAATTGTGTATATAACTTTTTTTTTAAAAACTGAAAACTTCATAAGATTCCACCATACATTTCTGGTTTATCCAGACTTGGATTTTTGTCTTAGATAATACTTACCAAGTTGCTTAAAAGAAAGTAGACTAGGAAGTAAGAATTACTCTGGGATTCAAAAGTCACTTAACTTTGTAATAATGACGATTTGTGTTAGACATAGAAACTTCAAGTCTTCAGGTATCTTAACGTTATAATAAAGACATTCTATGTTTTGGTAGTGTAGTCTGAATTAACAGGACCGTGTTAATGTGGTGTTTGTTAAAGATGTTATTGTGTCAGAGCGTAGGATTTTTTCTGTTTCAAAAATCTTTCTTTAACAGGAATGGGTGATTTCCTGGTTTCCGTAGGAGGAGTGAGATAAAGACAAACATTGTGTGTTTGAGCTGATTGTTGTTCTCTGTCTCCCCTAATTGTCTGTCTTCACTGAAGTTAATCTAACTCAATAGGGAGTGGTCTTAGCCTCGTTCTCACTCATTGATACCCGTTAAGGCTTCGGATGTCCCACTCATTTCAGGATTTTTAACAGCTTTTGTTTGAAAGTTGTTTTTTCACTACTTAAATATTTTCTTCAGCATTTCTTTTGTGCTTCAAGCAATCGATTTGAGGAAATGTTCTTTTTGATCAAAACACCCGGGGTTTCCCTAACTCAGAAGTCCAACCATGGCGGTTCTCATGTATCATTGGACATTTAGAGGTTATAACTAAGGTTGATTTATTGTATGGTTTTTCACTATTCTGTCTAGTAAAACAGTTAATTATTTTACAGTTGTGGAATTTTTTTGTCATTTGCATACTAGATTTTATTTCAAGAAGATAAATAAGCTTCAGTTCCAGATTTGTATAGAATCAATCGCTATATTAGTTCTGCCTTTTGCCTGTAATTCAATAAACTGTCCGTTTTTTCAGATTCAGTTGTGTGAAATGTGAAAGTGAATTATGGTTTTCTCTAACTTTATAAACCCATCATCGGGAGTTTCAATAAAAACAAAATGATAGGATCTAACTTTGGATTCTTGCGTATTGTTTGAGATAACAAGCCCCTGATAAGACCTCCATGTATAATCAGTGATTGACAAGGGGAAATCTGGGTCTATCAAGCAGATAAGCCTATTCCCCACTTTGTCATATTTGGCCCAGGCTATAGGCCTACAGTCTATGTCTGTACCTGTCTGTTTTTAATTGGTTAACAAAAGCTTGATGTTGTTGTTGGTTTAGGTGGCTATAACAAAGACTTATCTCTTGACTCTTCTTTTAGAATTAGGGTCAATGCCAAGTTTAAATTTGCTCTTCATCTTTTTACCAGAAGATAAAGTCTGTGTTTTTCTGTTTTTGTTTGGTTTGTGTTAGACTTGCGCTGGAACAACGTGGGATTGTTGGGAGGAAGAGCGCTTCTTGAAATGTTGCACTCCAATAAGACATTGACTCGACTTGAGCTGGCCGGAAACAATGTACCCTGTGATATCCTTAAGGCTATAGGTAAGGTGACAGCCCAGGTGATTCCTTACACACACACATACACACCTTTATTAAACCAGGTAAGGATTACTCTAGACCAGGGAAACTTACACATTATCAGTTAGTAATAAAGGACAATTCAGACTTAATTAAAGGTGAGAGGGTTTGTAACGTATACCTTAATTAGCCAGATTGGTGTTGGTGAGAACACTGAAACTTCTGGGTGAACTAGCCAGGATTATTTGTATATACACCTGCTAACGAGATTTTGGTGGGATCAGTGAAACATTCAGTATCATACAATAAGCTTGTTAAGGTGAAATCTGAGATTATTCTAAAAACACACAAACACAATTTCATTACTAAGATGGTGGTTAAATCGTTTAATTCGTTTGATGAATTATTGCATTTTAAGTCAATAGATAAGCTGATATCCCAACTAGTTCATACTATAGTTTGCTTGATTAGGGTTTTACATCGTGCTTAAGTTATTTCCCTCATATGGCCCAATACCAGCCCAATGGGTGAAGGAAATTGCCCTACAAGTCAATATTGTCGAACAATGACAACGCAGGACAATCAATACAGATCAGCTTTGTGTTGCTCTAAGAGCACCAGGGCAACATATATCCGAGATGGGTAGAATATCTGTCTTGGATATGCCAAAAGCATACATGTTATTTTGTCTGAGATTATTAAACTATTCAGGGGTTAACTAAGACACCAACCTGGGAGATTTCTCCACCACACAAACTGAAAGATTAAATATCAGGGTCGATTCATTTTATTCATTATAAAATTGTTGTGTCAATAACCAGCGAAATAACCTTAAGCACGGTGTTAAACCCTAATCAAACAAACAAGCCAATAAAGCTGTATTGTTTTAGGGCAAGAAACCGGTACATCAGGCTGTGTATTGAGATGACCAAGGGTTTGTACCCCAGTGGAGTCCCACCTGTGACATCACTTAACAAATGTTTTCTGGCTCCTCATGCTCAGTATTGAACTATTTTCAAGTAAACTGTCATTGTTTCAGCTGATCTATGTTATTATGTGTTCTAGAGACTGCTGTTGCTCACAACGGTGACAGACAGGCATTGTCAGAGAGTTATAACAAACGTACACACAGCCTCACTCAACATATTAAACTGATAAACCGAGACAAACAGAATCAGGTAAGGGCATCTATGTTTCACACCTGTAAAGCTACAGATAATATTCCCATTTATTGCAAGGTGACAAAGTTAAACATGTATTGTAAGTGTATGTGTCCTCTTTGCACAGCTTACTGGATTTTCAATGCACTTGTTAAATATTTTTTCTGACAAAAGACTATCTTTGTTGGTTCTTATTCTGTAGCTCATCAAATAAAAACTGTTTTGTCAGGTGAAATGCAGAGCAAAACATTAATTCAAGAAAATTAATGTAATTAGCCTTTCAACTGTTACTTTGTATTGCATGTAAAATAGGCATAACTTTAAATAAAATGATAAAGTTAGTGCTGAAATGTCTCACACTCTGATGTACAATCCTAAAAATGACTGTATTGAATTGAGTGGTAGCCTTTTAATAAATTTTGTTTACAGATGGGAGAGTTGATGAGTACTATAGACAGACAAGAAGATAACCTCAGAAAAACGAAAAGGTATTATGTCTGTAATAACCCCTTCACCAAAGTAATTTTAAGTCGGTGACCTTCATGTTTTAGGATGACCTTCACCTTGGGTAGGGTTGTTACTAACATTTTCCAACACTATTCTAAACAAGTCATTATGTAAGTGAAATACCATTGAGGGCATGCATGCGTGGCTCAGTGTTTAATATTCGAGGTGTCCTCCGATGAATCATTCCCAGAGTCCCCTAGTGGACCTCTGGTAGATCTAGATGATGAAGTCATGCCATGCGACTTGCTATTGTGGGGGGTGGTTTAAGCAGGGTTTCTGCCTGGTTTTCCATCATATTTAAGTAAGGCAGAATCTGAGTGGACAATCGGATGTCATATAAGTGAAATATCCTTGAGTACATTAAAACTGAGCCAAACAAACAAATGTCATTGAACATGATGAGTGATAAACTTGACACCCTTGTCTTGGATGGCCGTAAGCAGCTTAGCTTGTCCTTGTGTTCACTGAGTTGAGAAGCAATACGAAGTAGGTTTTTTATGGCGTCCTGTATTGTAGATTTGAACACATGCCCACATGTGATTGTCCCCTGCCTTGTCTTTATTTGTTGTCAACCAAGGAGGTGGTTTCCTTTACCCATAAGTTAGGCTGCTACAAGCTCATATGAGTAAAGTAACGTTAAATACAGCATATTTTTTAATCATACATTAAATAGCCCTGTATATCAACACTAAGTCTAACAAGATATGCCCAGCCATGTAAGCTAGAGACATGGTAACAGTAAAAACAACAGCCAGATATAATATTCACAGCAGGCTTTGTTATTTGTCATTGTTATGTAAAAAGGCTGAAGGACTGTACGGTCATGTAGTAAAATGTTTATTATTACCCACCAGGTCGACATCTCACCAGATAGGCAGTCTGCAGGAAGCATTGGAGGAGAGAAAGGGAGCTTTTAATGCACTAGCTGCTAAGTATGATCATTTCACCATCCATTCATATGGCGGTTTTGATTTCGTAGATTTTTTTTTTAAAATTCTCTCTCAGTCAACAGGTTGAGGAGTATAGTCATCACCATCATGGCTGACAGGCTTGCTGTAAATGTTTTTAGATACACCTATTTATATCAAAATTTTCATTATTTTGAGAATTTTCATTATACTTCAGTATCACATGAAACATGTTTGGCTAAAATGTTTTGATATGTATCTGCCCCACCCCTTCATTTTCACCCTTAGGAGCCAGAGAAGAAAGGCATTATATCCACGGTATATACATTTTGTTTAATGTGTTTTCATTGTACAAAACATGTTTGGTAGATATGTCCTGCTGGTTTTATCTTTTGACAGACTTTAGGAAATTCTTCTAGAAGTTTTTTTTGTTTTTTGTGAAATAGCTATGAATATATTTTTCTCTCTTCATTTATTCAAAATATATGATGAGCATACCATTTTTTATTAATTTAATTTGCGCAGACTTGCGCTGACAGAATCTGAGCTGACATTAGCTGAGCAGAAATTCAATGATTCCTACATTGTGATCCAGAGATTAAAACAGGAACTGGCTGGTAACACAGGAAGTCATCAAAGTGAATTACGTCGCGAAAGAGAGGTGAGTTATCTGTGTTATTATAGAATTTTAAGATTATCAAATGTTTTATTTCCACTGTCTTCTTCCTCATAAGGTCAGTTATGAACATACATGTGTATAATTTACACACATTAGGAGAGAATGTCTAACCAGTAGTCTAATGTAAACTACAATACTAGAATGGCAGTATAAAAAGATAGTTTATGAAAAAAAGGTGCACTACATCTTTCTTCAAAACTTATATCTATGAAAATGTTCACACTTAAAAAATGATTATGTGGACTTGCTTTCAGGACCGAGCGTTGACAGAAACAAAGATGTTGAAGGAATTATCAGAATCTAATGACAGATGTATTCACTTAGAGTCTAAGGTAATTTCTAGAGTGCAGATTAATTAAAAACTAGGTTATAATTCTATATTCCGTTTCATATGAAATAATCACTTAGATTATTGTTTACTTTAGAACCAGACTGAAAGCTCAGACTCCTAAATCTCAAAATAATGGGAGCTAAAGGGGAACAGGAAGCCGATCTGTTTGTGGTGTCTGTACTGCATCCTGTTTTTGTCCTGTATTTGTCCCGTCTTGTCTTTGTTTGTTGCCAGTGTGTCGAGTGTGGTTTCCTACATCCATTGGGCTGGTACGTCGCCATATAAGTGAAATACCCTTGAGTACGATGTAAAACCCCAATTAAACAAACAAACAAAATAATGGGTTAGTGCAGCTCTGCTGGGGTATCTGACTGTGTGTCTGTGCCACTTCAACTAGACAGCTTTTTGATAACCGTTGCCATACACAGAGGGGTTGAATTTGCTTAATAGTTATTTTGCTTAATTTGCTTAGTAGTTATCAATTAATGGAATATATAGGTGAGTCTTACAGGTCTGTATGTAGATCAAAAATACAACACTTATAGATGAGCAAATTAATTACAGTAACACGAGTACATGAGCTTTCGTAGATAAATCTGCTTTACTCTTTGTGAGAGGAAAAGTCTGACAAGGTATACAAGGTCAGATAATCATAGGCCAAAGGAATAGAAGGGAGATAATTATGTGACTGCACTATGTTTAAAAGCCATCTCTTAACTTACAAACCATTCGTTTTCTCTTACAGATAGGTGATGTTGAACGTAAATGTAAACAACAACAAGAGGAAATATTTGATCTGAAGGAAACAATAACCCACTTACAAGCGGACCTTAAACTTAAAGGATCACAGTTTGATGGTGTGTATTTGCATTTTTAAACGTACAGATTTCAAATATCTCTTATTCAAGATTATCCCTGACTAAATTTGAACAACAATTAGAAGATTGACTACAAAGACATCACTTACAGATCAGCTCCCTGTTTCCCTTTAGCTCTGAGAGCTCCAGGGCAACGAGAAAATTGACTCACCTCTAACAGTATTAATTCAAAATTAAATAAAAACTTTCTATAACAATAATATTTCAACTCAGAGTTAATCTAATTAATGACTGGTTTTCATTGTAAAATTTAATTCTTCCTTTGTACATTCGTTGAGAGGTGTATATAAAAGGATTTCTGTATCATTTCCTTAAGGTCTTTACAAAAATATATGGTACAATTTGTCATGGAATGGCCAAATAGAGAAACAAACAAAGATTTATACGGTTAGCTTATAGAATGATTAGACTGCTTACTTTGTTTCTAAATTTTCACACACATAATCCTTAGGGCCCAATAAAGCATTTGGTTTTTACTTCTGTGTGATCAAGATTTTGTTTTGATTATGTGTGATCAAAGCAAAACAAAATGTTTTGAGGCTACTCATATAACATTATTGATTAATACTACATGTAGGTCAGGCTATACACCCTATGCTGCTGCAGCCATGTGCAGTCAAGCTATTGGTGCCTTGTATTCACCCAGCTTATTCTGTATTCATATGTATATAATAAATATTTTATTTGTAGATAAGTTGCAGGCAGTCAAACAGCACCACAAAGAAACTTTAAGGGAAATGGATGTTTTGAAACAAAAAGAGGTATGACTTATTTCTTGTGTTACAAAGTTGCATAAGAACTAAACAAGTGGTATTTATGAAAATGAAAACAACCAAGTTTATTAGAAAGAAAATCAAAAGAAATGGCTTAACCCTTGGATTGTAATCCTTTTTGTTATATATTTCAGATAAACCGTATCCGTAGTGAAGGGGAGGAGTCTGAGAAGGCAGTGAAGGATCGCTTACAGAGAAGTGAAAGACAGAGGCTAGATCTGGAGGAGGAATTGGGGCGACACAAATCACTGGTCACCCAGGAGAGGTTACAGGCCGAGGAAACACTCATGATTGCTAAACAGAGGGCAAAGACTGAAGAGGTGTGATATGCATGTTAAAAATCGTTATCCCAGCAGCCCACACCTTGGCTCATTAGGTGTTATATTCTCCCTCACTGTACTCCACAGAGAGTCTTGATTTTTTTTTACAAGATTCCATATCCTTTTTTCCACCAGATAGAGGCAGTGCTTGGTCATAATTGAATTGAATAGGAGTACATAAAGATAATTACAATATTAGTGAAGCTTCCTGCTGCAATATAGTTTTGCTAATTAATTTGGTATTGTCTTCATACTCTTGCTGCTTGTACGCTAGCATTATGTCCACTATCTTACCCTTGACTGTTTTTGTTTCTTGGTGCCTTCAGGTCAACGTATGACCTTGAGTAATATCTTATTAGATTTGGACAGTTTTATATCCTATCAATCGGCGACTTCACATGGATTAGTATTTATTTATTTTCTTCACCAATTTTTCTGAATGGTAAATCAACAGAAATTTAATTCAAAAAGGTGTTCAATTATTGTTTGAACCTGACTATTTATACTTTTTTTTAACATATTGTGATCATTATGTTAGGCTAATCAGTGAATCAACTAAATTAATTAACAGTGTAACCTAAGTATAGTTTCAGATGAGAGACCAGAAATAACAGCTGGTTCAGACAGTGTGCCAATATACTCAAACTTTAATATACAAGAGATAGAAAGTGGACTAAGAAAGTTGGTCAGTTTGTTCAGTGGTCTGGTATATGCAAGTGTCACTGTACTCTCTGTACAGTTATCATTCAAACTATTGAGTAAAAGACCCATGTGTTCAATTCATTTCTCCCCTTTTCCCCGCAGGAACACCATGTGAAACAGTTAGAGGACAAAGTAAGGTTGTCGCAGATCACTAAAGATGATCTACAGTCACAGTGTAACTCACAGAATGGTCTCATATCAGATCTTCAGTCTAAAAACTCTAACCTTCATTTAGAGTTGGAGTCAACCAAAAGAAGACTTGAGGACCTTAATGTGGTAATTATTTTTATTAAATGACTCCAGTTTAAAACTGTGGAGGTGTGGGTGTTTCATTGCCTTCTGAAGACTGTCATGATATCTCTGTGGCTGGTTAACCATCTTACAAGACACAAGAAGGATCCAGTCTGCCTGTTCAGTCTTTACCATGAGTGTATCAAGGAAAGTTATTGTTATCGTCAGAGATTCTGTGGTGGATTTTATGCGAATTTCCCTTGTTTTCCTCTCACTACAGAAAAATCAAAGTTGTTTAATTCTATAGTTTCATCGCCAAGCTTATGCAGGAGTATATTTCTCTGCTCATACTGAATTACAGAGGTTGTCTCTCATACCAGATCCTGCACAGGAAGGTTTCTGGCAGCCAGAGAGAAATCGTTCATCTTTTTTCAATTTTGCTTAAAACGATATGAAGGGACTGTTCCTGTTGTCCAACTTAAGGAAATTGTATAAAAACACAAATTATTTCTTTCCAAAAGCACGTTAAAAAATGAAGGAGGGATTTCAACATTGTTATCAAACTTGAAGTCACTGTGTTAGAAGTAAGCATTAAGAGATTGATTTACCAGCTGTTGTATGAGCCTATTTCAATAGATGTATTGAGCACAGTTAGATATTTGGCTGTAATATATAATAGCTTCATTGATCACTGGAAACCATAAAAATGTGGTTTTGTTGAGCATTGATGCATTTGTTCATCACTTAATATGCAAATAATAATAGTGGAGATTAATTTGTATCAAACTCACCTTTGATATCTTCTGAAATTATAGGAGACATTTTCTGTTATATTTCTGATTTTATTTGTGACAGGAACTTGCCAGCAAAAACAACATTGTCATGACAGAGGTTGGTAAAGTCAAGATGGAGATGTCACAGCAGTTGAGTAAATATGAAGGAGAGAGACAAATGACAGTTGATCTCAGAGACAAGCTGGATAAAACTGACAAAGAACTCTCAGGTAACTAAAAAAAATGATTCAGAAAAAATGTGCAAATCTATCTTTTAAAGCAATTAAAAGAATCAATTAAAATATTCAGTTAGTGTAATGCACAGTTAACTGTTGCTTAACCCTGGTTTGATCTTCTTGTTTCATGAGTCATATTTTCATGAAAGGTCATCTATGTATATGACCCATTTTGGACATATCCTTGTTTTGTCTACAAATTGTATTTTAATTTCATTTATTACCTGAACAGTCAACACTATTTCCCATGTTTTGCATTCAGCTTTGCTCTCTGACCCTTTGCACTGGAGGAACATTATTCCACGAATCAATCTATCAACCAATAATTCAGTCAATCAACCAATAAATCAATCATCCAACCATCCAACCATTCGAAACCAACCAAGCTTCCTGTTGCCCTAGTGCTTTCAGAGCGAAGGGGCAACATGAAGCTGATCTGTTGTTGCGTCTTTGTTCTTGTGTCTTGTGATTGTCCTGTCTTATCTTTGTTCGCTACCAATGATGTTGGGGCTTGTTTCTTTCACCCATTTAGCTGGCTTGACCAGTGAGGGAGAGAGTGCCCTGTTGTTCATGGAGCTAAGGGGAAATAAGAAGTCGGTCTGTTTTGTATGTTTTGCGTCTTGTGATTGTCCGGTCTTGTCTTTGTTGCCATTGTGTCAAGGGTGGTTTTCTTCAACAGTTGCTGATTGAGCTGGCACACCATCATATGAGTGAAATAAACTTAAGTGCCGCATATAACCCCAATCAAACATACAAACAAACCTTTGTGCTGTGATGTTGAAAGGAAGTGTTTAAATTAACACAAGGAGTCTGGCACAACTGGCTAGTTATTAATTAAAATTCTCATGTAAATAGTACCAGTCTGTTAAGAAATTTGACATTTTTATAAATAAGTTGTACTTAAAACAAAGGTATATTGGTAATTATTAACCATATGATAATTGAGGGATAATATTAGTTTGTTAGTTTTAAGTAAGTAATTAGATTGTTATTCTTCTATAATGAATTAACAGGAAGCCGATCTGTTTGTGGTGTCCGTATTGCGTCATGGTATTGTCCTGTCTTGTCTTTGTTTGTTGCCAGTGGTGCCAAGTGGTTTCTGTCACCCATTGGGCTGGCACGTCGTCATATAAGTGAAATACCCTTGAGTACAACGTAAAACCCCAATCAAACAAACAA
>JAQQZZ010082622.1:0-19067 GCA_030265115.1 Mopalia vespertina
TTTACACCTAAAATTATTGTGATTTTTTACAATTTTTTCTGATGTATTTCTACAGAAATTTTTTAGAGTGTAGTGTAATTCCGTTTTCTTCAATACCATGGTAGTCACCTATCAGATCAAGGGAGAACATGGTAATCATGTAGATTAAAATATGGAGCAGAGAATAATCTTTTTCAAAACTTTGGAAAATGTCTAATAAATATTCTCTTATACTTATAACTTTAGTATTAATAATGGTGAATCCATAATAGCAAAATGTTCAACTATACAACCGATGACATCAAAATTGATGTGCTCAACTTCATAAAGATTATCCTTGTATGTTGTTTAAGTTTTGCTTCAGAAGCGGATTGGAGCTACCTTGGCCGGTCGGACGGACTGAAAACTATTCTTTAATTCACAATGGCAAAAGGCACATCTGCAACCAATGGTCAATGTTTGTGACCATAGACCTTGTAGTTTTTTTAGTTCTGAGCCTGAAACGGATCGGAGCCATAGGGACAGACGCCTGCCGAAGGACCAGAAAATACTGGTTAATCCATAATAGCAAAAGGCCGCAGGTGAATGTATTAAATGTTTACCTGTTTCATAACCATTCATCTTTTAGTCTATAGACCTGACCTGACTATCAAATTGCCAAGTTTAACAATGGTAAAACTGAAACCAGCTATAAGCAAAGATTATGTCCAGCTGAGAAATGACTAGAGACGTGACCAACTCTACATTATCGTGTCAAATATGTTAGATACCCCTAGACATCACTGCTTGTTGGGGGAGTTTATTGCAATCAAAGTCGCCAAACAAGAAATGGTCGGGAAACAGGACGAACATACAATATACCGTGTTATTATCATTATCGTTAGACTGTAACGTCAGCTGGAGTTGAAAGGACTCAAGTTCAATGGTTAGTACAAATGAATTCACTAACCAATAAAGCAGGTAATATTGCTAGAATTGGTATGAATGCCGGGGGGGCTGTTTTCTGGCCACTTGGTAGGTACAGTGACCAGTCGTGTTTAAGGACATTTGCGTAGAACCAGTCGATAAGTGCAGCAAACTGCGCAATAGAAAAAGAGAAGTAAACAAGGATATCCCCTTGGGACAAATAATTTCAATCCCCAATTGTCGTCAAAAAACTGAATGAAATGCAAGCCAATAGAACTACACGCTTCAATGCGTTTGTAGATCATCACGCCGTTTTTGATTAAGCAAACAATTAAGAAAATAACAGGAACAGGTTTTTTTTACATTTGTTATGTAGGTTTACTTGATTTATTTTTATTTGAAAGCTGGTCAAATACAGAAACAATCGATGGGAAACATAAGACAAGTCTAGACGAAAAGGATGAAGATTCCTGAATGACTCTATCTTTGTTATGTTTGTTTTCAAAATGGCGACACTTCTGCTGTAAAAATGTGTCCCCCCCTCTACATTCTCAGAAAACATTTTTGTTTTATCGAAAAGCGATTAAAATTAAATTGTCACCAGTAACTACCAGACACGAAATATATACAATAATGTCCTCTTTAATAAGATTAACCTAGAGTCTACGAGAGCAGGCACATGGTGCTAGACATTTTTTTACATAACGTTAGCTGGAGTTTTTATTAAAAAGGGAACGCACGGCTGCATGGAACTGAATTGGGTCTTAGTGGTGACCTTTCAAGAGCCTTGAATTAAATTGATATGTTTCTTCATGAGTAAGTCCCTGATCAATTCCATATATCATTTGATTGTCAGCCATGCCATACCTGTCCCTGATGAGTAACCAGAACACAGTTATTACTACTTGTACAAGCTACAGGTGGTAATTAACGATCTGAACATGACAACGATTTCTTGTCCGAATCCTTCGGGGAAACAACGAGTGTTATGATATAGCACTACAGCAAGGTACATTATGCTACTGTATTAAGGCCGACCGATATAGTGGTAGATACATTTTCATGTATGGAAACGACTTGCGGTCATTTGCCGTTTTATGACGTCTTAAAATGGCGACACTTCTAAATAAAAACAAGAAAATTGCTAAATTTTCCCTTAAAATAAACAACCTCGGTTTTATTTTCTAAAACGAAAAAACAAAAATACCAACAAATAAAACCAAAATAAACCACAAAAAACAAAAACCACACAAACACAAAAACAAAAAACAACCAAGTTCGATGCATGTTTTTCCGCCTTTATAAATCCATGGCGGTCTGTTGTTCAGTGGTTAGCGTGTCGGACTACCGGTCATGATTTGATGTACCGCTCACATGTTCGAGACCCAATGTGGGCCTAATGTATATGATTGAATCACGCGAGGTGACTGGCAATGGCAGGGGTATTTTTTACACACTGGTGAAGAAAATAATCAGTGATTAAAGCATTTCCCAAGACTGGGCAAGCGCAGGACGCAAAACAAAGTCACAACAAACAGAATGGCGTCTTCTTGCTCCCCGTTAACCCAGGAGCACCAAGAAACAGAAAGATCTCTCCAACCACCGGCTAAAATGTCTGGAAACGAAACGATCATCATTTGCCAATTTAATCATGTCATTTACAGCTGAATATGATATATGTCAAAGAGTTTGACTACACAAACGAGTGGCTGTTGATAAAAACGTTAATTAAGTTCTAACTGTACTTAATAAACGTTTTTTATTTTACAGAACTTAATTAACGTTTTTTATCAACAACCTGTCGTTTCTGGAGCCAAACTAGATGTACTTTTAAAATCATGTAGGATTTCCGTCTTTCAACATTGCATAAACAGCTAATACACATAGATAGCATGTATTAAGTAGACACTTCTGTAAATAAGCTACATTATATCGCAAGTATAATTTTTCATCTTAGTGAAAATATAATCTTCACTTTAAGCTTGGGATTATAATAATATCTGATAGATTAGGACATTTTGAATTTTGAACATAATGTCTTTACTGAAGTAACAATTAGCTGAACGGGTTAGATCCGTCCCTATTTAATTTCCCGGCTAAGGACAGCGTACAGGATTTTCAAGAAAATTAATGTTGTCTTCAATTTAATGATTTGTCATATTGCCGCTAGGCGTGAAAATTTGTTTACATCTTGAGACCAATTCAGTGCCGGTTCACCCGTCGGTTCTCATCATCTCCCGGCACTTACACCCCACTTTGAGCGGTTCACTGATCTCGAATTCTGACCCGATACATTCCACAGGTTCTACATGTTAGGCCAACAAGGTTTAAAATAATCAGAACATGCAACGTTTGCCTTCTCTTTTATATGTCATACGGTAAATGCAGACTACTGTAGCACAAAAAAACAACAAATCAACAACAACAAAACCCCAAGGACGAGAACATTGGCATATCGCTGTCCATAGTACAAACAATACATACATGTACAAAGCTGTTTCCGCTATTTTCGATGTATTGCGGATTTTCTTGGGGGTTTGATTGCCAGGCGACCATGTTATTGATTGAACAAAACAAGCGAGTATGCCTACCCTCGTGCCGAACCGCATAAGTAAAAATCACTCATTATCTTTACAAATGATTTGACATCTTTACATAAAGGGATAATATTTGAAATAGAACATCATTTTGATCATATTGACAGGCAGGTTAATCCCTTGAGAATATATTGAAATGTACCAACGACCTAAATACAGGTTAATGCGGATTTGTCTCCATAGTAACAGATTACAAGTGACGGTATTGTACCAGAAAATGAATAGGATTTCTACGACATATCTATGTAGAAAGTACAATATAGCTGATACACTGATATATAGTAAATGTAGATGTTATTTACGTGTGATATAGGGTATTGCAATTATCAAACGAGTAACGTAATCTCTATTCCAAAACCCTGTAGTTCCACTGAAGAGTTTAATACAATACGCAAGTAGTGTTATTCCGATATTAATACTTTCTCCTGATGATGGCATAATAAAGTTATCGTTTTTCGGAATAACACTACTTGTGTATAATCTCTATTCGTTCCAAGATATGCGATATTATAGATCACAAATTTAAAACAGTATTCATCCTAGGATTGAATGTTGTGGATTATGGTCTAACACGTACAAAGAGAGTTCTTTGTAAAAATATGCAACCAAGAACGAATTTGACACAAGAAATATCTGTGTCTATAGTTACGAAACAACAACTCCTAGATCGATGTATACCGTCACTGCTCGAGTGCCCCAGTCCACATAAGCTAACATTAGAAATGGTTTGTTTGATTTGGGTTTCACGTCGTACTCAATGGTATTGCAGGTATATGACGTTGGATTGCCAATTTGTTTGTTTGTTTGATTGGTGTTTAACGTAATACTCAAGAGTACTTCACTTATATGACGACAGACTGTCCACTGTCCAGGATTAGTAAGCGCACACGCTACTACTAAGTCACGACCGCGGGCCGATTGACCATTTGCGACTGTTGCTTTGTAATACAAAAGTTACGAATCAAAGCATGGGTTTACCATATAAAACAAATATCACATGCAAGTATAGCACTGAAATTTAATAATTTAACATTTTACTCTTTATATTTGCACTGTTTCTGATTTGCACGGTTTAAATTTTGACCAACTAGGATAAATTTATTCAGCTAAGAATATGAAACATGGAATAAAAAATAACCTGGCAATCTTACAAAAATGCAAGGCGGTTTTGTTAACAACTCAAAAGGGTGTATAAATTTACTTTTGTTTAAGAAATATTGTTTACCTAGACGAAGTCTAGCGTAAGATTTATGGTTAATGAGATGGAATGATTTATATTTTTTAGATTGGCGGAAGGGGGAGGGAAGGTGCTAAGAGGGGGCTTTAACTGCAAAGACTATAAATCTTAGATGAAACATAGCTAGAGAAACATAATTTATATTTTTTGGCGGTATGCTTATCTTGTTTTTATCAATTTGGTTCATCTAGAAAAGGGAGAAATCTTTATGGGCGTTTCCATGGTTTTTGTACCAAGTATACGTAGAATAATCACAGACGAATCCAATATTTTCCTCAATCTTAAAATGTTATTTATCATGTCCAAATAGCATTGTTCTAATTGGTTGGAAACCCGTAGCTTGGACTGACTTTCTGTCCATGCCGTATAACACTATAGTTATGGTTCACACTGGTGCATGGGACATGCTATTTGTTTTGCTCACGTTAAGGTGATCTTGTCCTCGTTCACGTGAAAGCGATCTCTAGTAAAGTAGACGCTTAGAAGTAATTGGTCCTAAAGTGCGGTGGTCGCCATCTCACAACCAGCCGACACTGCGATGACTTTATTCACTTCTAAGTGCCCACGAGCATTATGCCAATAAAGGAAGCAACTAAATTCAGATTATTTTGCAGACACCGGCATGGTCTTACATTTTATGACCGATTTTGTCTTGGGTAAATTCGACATTAAATTACAACTAACACAGACTGAAACAGGTTACCGTGTTTAAAAAATGAGCTGTCTGTCAATGATTGATACGTTTGCTCTACTACCATGTCTATCCTCGTCGATAATTGAACTGGTAAACAGAAAGACACAAACTACTTTATTTTTTTTAAACGTTTTTGCTTTTTTTCTTACTGAATATTTTAGAGTTGATTCGCAATTGGTGAAGCGATTTGCGTTTCATTGTAAAGATGACCGTAACAAAATAACACTAACATATTCAATGATGCCTTAGAAATCTAGCTGGCGGCCGTGACTTATTGGTTTGTGTGTTTGCTTACTTATCCTACTTCGCTGTGCCGCTCAAGGTTTCGAGTCCGTCGGCCGACCATCGGAAAGTCATTGAATGTGGCTCTGTCTATGTTTCCACCAGGTTTTCCATCTTATTTAAAGAAGGAACAGTGTGGAAAGGACAATCCGTCGTCATAAAAGTGAAATATTTCTAGTACTACATTAAAACCCCAAATCAAGCAAGCCAACAAACTAACCTAAGATATCTGAAGTGGCACATTGGCATGCCTTTTAAAAAAACATTTGGTTGTGGCTTTATTGGTTCCATAAATGAGCGGGAACAGACGTGTTCTAGTCTAGATATCACCGGCAGGGAGCATAAGAGAATGACACTAGTAATAATCGAGGATACTATGAAAGGCCACATTGTTTTTCAACTGCATTTCCCTGATTGTAATAATGTACGGGTCAAAAAATGGCTTTTACGCCCAGTCGCAACAAAATATACCCACGTTTATTGTGAAGGGTAACAAATAAATGGCTTCTTAGCTTCTGGGCTCCGATACCGTGGTTTACTGGCCAGCTTGTCTGCTTACTTTCCTTCTTCGATGTACAGTCCACAGGGTCGAGTATATGAATGAGTCACACGATGTGGCCACGGCAGTCACGGGGGTTGTTTTTACGAGGTTTCCTCCCGGTTTTCCACCGTATTTAATCAACGAACAGTGTAAAGAAGACAATCCACCGTCAAATAAGTGGAATTCCACGTTAAACAACGTTAAACCCCTCTGGCTACTACAAGATTACTTGATTAAAACACTATGGAAACGGTCCAACCGGATTCCCATCACTGATTGCGTTTGTTACACACCTATTTTTTACAATACATTTAAACGTCGATGAAAGAATTCCAAGATTCTGATTTTTTATGTTGAAAATCAGGTCCTAAGCAGGAAAACTTCATAATGCATGGTTGGTCTATTAACATAGCTTTCAGCACAAACCTGACTCCTGGTGATTTAAATTTCGGGCGCAAGAATCTTTTGTTCATTATTGAAAATTCGCGATCATACGGTCATTGTCGTTTGCGCTGTGATGACAAATTCGTAAGTAGTTTTAGAGGCTCGTTTATCTTGGGCAATGCATCTCATATTACGATCTGTCATAGCACGTGGAACTTAAAACGTGTCAAGAATACTGATGGTCTACACCCTAATGATACATCGGATTCTGTTTGACTTTATTTTATATTTTTCTGGTGATAGTTAATCAGCACTCGTATCATCCATCTTATGCATTCATAGCATACTCAACGGAGTTGACACTGTACAATTGCCTCAATTTAAAATCAAATCAGTATCTCAAACACCATTAGATGGGTGATTTTGGCCGCTATTGAGGAAACAAAGAAGATCGACTTTAAGCCATAAACCAAAGAGATCTACGGTTAAGACAACCATGATGAACATCATGGAAATGGCCGTAACGTTATCTTTACAATACTATTTATTCTGATTTTTCACACCTTTCGGTCAAGAGTAAGTCAGAGAATATAGCCATGTCGTGCGCGAAGCGGTATTGAATTTCATCGCCATGTTGTAGGTCTATCACTATTAGCGATTTAATCTGGTGTTAGTCAATAAATTGCCTTTCGAACAACTGGGCCCAGAACACCAGGCAATAAGAATGCACATATATGTTAGCTGACTACTTTTAATTGACGTCGTAGTGGACAAAGACTGACGGATATATACTGTAAACTGATCATATATACATGAAGAGGAGTAGGCCAAATCATAGTGTGATAAGGCATTATTGCAAAGCGGTAGACTATAGCAGCACGTCGGTGTGTAGATAAGGAATAATATGCAATTCTGACCGAATAGTTTTAAAGACCGACGACGTCGCGAAATAACTGCGTCTATAATACATTATTCCACCGTTGAACAGATCGTGCATGCAGTGGCTGTAAAAATACACGTAAAACAGCGGCATTCGTTGAAATAACTGCTACCCAATAGAACTATCGGCGATTGAACGGTCACTGTGTCTTGTTCTGTGATGTGAAATTCGTATCATGTTTGAGAGGCTCGTCTATCTCTGGCCAATGCCCCTCAATTTACGTATCTTTGTCATAGGTGGAACCTTAAACGTGTCAAGAATATTGACCGTCTACACGGCAATGATGCATCGGTTTCTGTCTGGCTTTACCTTTCGTTTTGTATAGTTAGACCTTACTCGTATCATCCATCTTATGTATTCATGGCATACTCAATGAAGTTGACACTGTTAAATTGCCTCGATTTAAAATCCAATCAGTACGCCTAACGCCATCAGATAAATTGTTATTTGTATTTTATGGCTAAAAGTCGACATTCTTTGGGTTCTCTAACGCGGTTAAAATCACATCTATGACGGTGTTAGTGTTACTGATTTAATTTTGAGTCAATCATAGGGAGTCAAGCATGGACATGGCCGTACCAGTATTTGTACATACTACTTTTTTTTAGCTTGTATTAAAGTACCGATAATTTATATGGTTATACGGTTGTTCGTTCAACAGTAAGTCGAAGAATAGTGCCTTGTCGTGCGGCCCTTGAGAACACATAACACAATATAAAAAGCACATGTCTGTCAGCGGACTACTTTTAATTGGCGTCAAAGAGGGAAAGACTGACGGTTGAATACGGTACACAGTATTCCCAAAAAAGTATTCTCGCTAATTACAGTTTATTACGGTGAAACTGACAAAATTCTAATGTACTGTTAAAAGTGATCTACAAGTAATTGTGTATACAATTGGAATACTAGTATCTGGTTATTCAACACCGTCATTAAAATAGGCTTACCATATGGTGTTCGACCATATGTAGATTAAATTGATTTGTAATTCTGATTTGGGACACTGCAGATTTTGGCAGACTCTGGCAACATGGAAATATGGTAATTCTCGGAAATGGTT
This sequence comes from Mopalia vespertina, assembly GCA_030265115.1. Taxonomy (NCBI): domain Eukaryota; kingdom Metazoa; phylum Mollusca; class Polyplacophora; order Chitonida; family Mopaliidae; genus Mopalia; species Mopalia vespertina. Next base: position 8,621 of record JAQQZZ010082622.1, read on the forward strand.
TATCGTGGAGACTTCGAATTCGTCCCAGTTTTTAGAGGACAAAGTGAGTATCAAAATGATGCTTCTTTTTTAGAAGTGCAAACTGGAGGTTTTGATATAATTTCCGAAATATAGATTTTATATTTGTAAACGATTCCCTAATGTTGGACAGGTAAAAACAAAACAAACAAAAGCAACAAGAAAAAAAAACAAACAAAAAACACGTATTATTTTACTTTTGTACTTAAGTGTCTTTTCTTCGAAATACATTAATGTATGGGGCGGGTGTACAAACCTTGAGGTAACGAACGGCTGACAACCACCGCCAACGCCATCCGCCCTTCTCTTGCTCAGATTGCTTCTGATGTGATTTTGGAACTGTAAATCCATTAGACATCATGGTGTAGATAAGTTACCTCCTTGATTGATTGATCACACTCAGCGGTATTTCAGCTACGCTTTGGCGTGAACATAGTCAAATGATTTTACCTAAGGCTGTATACCCCCTTGAAGATTGCTACAGGAAAATAATGTTAGAGATTATACAATGCTTCAGAATAAAGCAATTACTGGTATTCCGGTACAAAGTTTGCCAGGCTTTTTATGATATTGTAAACTGTAGATTGTTCAAATTATAGGGTTTCTAAGATCTACTTATCCCCATATCTTTGTCCGGAAATTTTATCTCTTCTCATATTTCATCAAACTTCCTCAGTTATGACTTTTCAAACTATCAAGATTAGCTTAATACAGTTTCACGTCCAGACAGAATCCTTTAACATCCTGCTTACAGCGTAATGCAAAAGATATTCTATCACTGATACATTTAAAAATAGCCGCACTTAAATGTCCACATACTCTCTGAAAAGAGTAGTTTGCGTCGCACAACCTTATCGGAAAACCATTCACAGGAAAAGACAAACTGCACCCAAACGGCCAAATAACTTGTGCTTTCTTCACAATCTCTGCATTGTTAGGTGTTCGGTATTTGGACCCTTATTTCCTTATAAAAAAATCTATTTCACCTAGCCAGAAATATATAAAATGTATAAAAAAAATGTAGAGGACGGCCACGCCCACGAAAAGTTATATCGACCTCAGTGACTGATCAGGCACCCGCAAAAGGGTGATATGAATTGAAGCGACATTATTTGATATATTATAACGAATTTCCAAAATTCTCTAACGTTTTAGTGCTGAATAAAGTCAATTTCTCAGTGATCACAAATGGCAGGTCAATGTATATAGTGAAGAGTACTTCCTAGGTTTTTTTGTAACTGAATATAACACTTTCCAAAAATATATATGAGGAGTGTGTTGACATAAGACGTAGCTTGCTAGAGAAATTTAAGCACATACTTGTATGGGGAAATAGTTCTATTCATAGGTTGTGTTCTAATTCTAGGATTCGGTTTGGCGCGAAATCCCTCCCTAACACATCTCCCCTTTATGTGTTTTAGACAAATTTCCTGGTGAATTGTTAGCCTAGATTTTTGTCATGGAATAGGAGAAATATTATTTCAAATGATAGTTTCTACTTTTCTAGTATATTTGACATACGACTTGCTTTCATAATCTTATATATTTTAATTTACATTGTATTCAACGTTTGCTATCATGGGTAATCCGACCATTGTTAGAAACTGCGTGAGTGGCGTTATATATGAATCTTGTTCATTTCTCTACTAAAGTTTCCAATAGCCCGCCCACAAACCAGAGGTTGTTATAACACATATATCATGAAGCGCAATCCATCTCATTGACTTACAATAGTATGGTATGAATATTCAATAGACTGCTATTGTTAATCAATGACATAGATGGCTCTACCTGTTATACGGGGGGCAGCGTTATCTACCTATTTAGCCACTAACGATCCCCATTGTACGAGACTAACAAGCCCTATTGTACCGTGTAAACTGTGGACTAGAATTATGTTCGGATTTAAGCTCTTACATACATCCTAAGCCATTAATTTATCTGTGACGTTTATTCGGTTGTAAATGGATTCCATCTCCGCGTTTAAGTACGTCGTTGCTCTTTATAGGTCTAAGTACAATCGTGTTACCGAATAAAGTAGAGTAGCTTATATTTAGTTCGCATCAGTAACATGTAATCAATTTTACTTAATCCTAATCGTTGAAGTAAGCGTGGTTTATGAGGACACCAAACAAAGAAATTAATATAAAATATTGCATATTGGAGACATGTACCACTGCCCAATGAAAAGCGATGTATTTCTACAGAAATTGACACTAGCACAAACAAAATGTGAAGTGTTTTTCATAATGTTGGAAAGTTAATCTTCCTCCAGTGCTCAGTAAAGACAGCATTGCTTCTCTGTTTATTACTTACACCAGAAGGTCACGAAGTAAGCCTATATTGTATGTTCACATCAATGGGGGAATTGTAAGAAAGTAAATGTTTGTTTATTAAAAAGCACGGGAGAGTTTATACCACTTAAGCCAGACGCCGGTTGACTAGACATTTTTTACCGTATCTGCAAGTCAATGGACACCGACAGGACGTGTTTGCCATTTGATGTACACGACGCCACATTTCATTGGAGGCCGCAGCCATCGTTGAATTCACGCCCTTCGAAGATCTATCAGGTAACCAGGGATCTACCGATTTCCATGGTTTAATTAGATTACTCAGCGGGTGAAACCTACACTCTTGATAATTGGTCGAGGCGTTTGTGTTCTTGTTCTCAACATTCTGGCGATGTCCCAAGTATGGGTTACGGGAACGGTATTTCACCCGTATTCCTGAAACGGTATTTCAGAACGGTGTTACTAGAAACTTTTAAAGCATGATTAGACGGGTTTTGTAGCTTGAGAAACATGTCGTCTGGTTAGAAGTGTTAGTGTCCATTGAGGTGTTGTTTGGCCTGGATAACACCACAGTCGATCTAGTGTCTCCGAAATGTACGATCCGCACTGGTTTAATTTGCAATGAGTATCGTTTGGCGTATGTTTCCCGGTACCCCTAAATAAGACAAACTACTATACGTATACGTATGCAGGATTTCGTTGCACAGGGTAGACCGATTTAATCGACAAAGGAGCCTTCCTGTTTGGCGATCAAACATCATCGGAAATGTATACTGTTTCAATAGGTGCCGTGTCAGTTCGGCAGGAGGTGTTGAGGTCTTGGGCTAAAATGCACAACTATTTAAAATCAAAATTTATTATAGTAGAAACAATTACTTCGAAATTCCTATTACAAATTGTAAAATTTGAGCGCTTGATTTAGTTTTTCGGTGAGCGTATTGGAGCGTCATTGAAACGATGATGGTGATTAATGGAATTATCACAGAAGACTAGGCTCCCCACTGGATTTGGCTCCGCACTGGATTTTGTTTGGCATATGTTGAGTTCCTATGTGAATAAAAAACATGTGTTACAATCTGCTGTTCAATGGAAATATTACAGTGGTTAAGTCTCCAAATGTAGACTAAATTAATAACTAATCTTTAAGTTCCTTTTTGCGGCATTTCAGAATTCTACATAGAAACTGGAGTATTCTTCGAAAGCCTTTAATGGTAGTGGCTTCAAATATGTCGCTCTTTTAATAGGACAATATTAAAAATATATTCCGACAGATATATTTGTGGGTTTTCACCCGCTTTCCTAAGGATGGGCAGACACAACGTTCTGTTAAAATAGTTCTTAGTACAATATGTTTTGTACTCTGTGGTGGAGGGGATCTTTGCATGCCTATTCGTTCTGTTCTTTTGGGACAAATGGCATTATCTGAAGGGCATGTCGCTAAAGTGCGTAAGCGAGCACAACCAGGGACTCGCAGACCTAATGGTGACAGACGGGAAGCCTTCGTAAAATCTCAAAAGTAAATTTTTGGTTAACCACTTTCTAGTGCGAAAAAGTGTTGAACATGGTACAACTGTAACTATCAAACGTTTGAAACGGAAACGTATTCTTCATCAAGTGGTAAACGGTGGTATCCATGCGATATGCTGTGAGATAATGATGATGACAATATGCGACTCTTCTATTCTAAACCCGCTACAACGTCAGCCAGTCTTTAATGTTCCACAGCGAAGTTAGTGTTCCCGTGTCAGTGGGAGTTGCTGTAACAGCCTAGTTGACAATACAGTTACAAAAAAGGCTTTGCTACAAACCTTGCTTTAAACCATTGCCGCGATGCGGACACTTCTTCCTGCACGACGTACATGACGTGTCGACATCGTCAGGACTGAATACAAATGACGAAGATAAAATAATCTCTTGACGAATGGCTCACGTGATATCCCTGAAGAAACTCAGATAGACCCCTAGCATTCCCATACAGCCCTTTTATTAGGAGAACATTTTCAACGTTGTCAATTTATTTCATCATTATAGAGCAGTTTAAAAAAGAATACCTTTATATTATTCAGCATATATTTTAATTTCAATGCAATTGATAATTTTTGTGTCTTTTAGAAAGTCAAGATTAACAGTATTTTTATTATTTTGGGATAACACTTTCTTAGTTTGATTTTAGTTCATAACCCACCACCCTCAGAAAGTGTTATCCCAAAATAACGAAAATACTGTTCATTGCAATTTATAACAATTGCAATGAACAGTATTTTCGTTATTTTGGGATAACTTGATAATCTTGATAATTGTAGTTATGGTGTATTTTGGTGAAATAGAATGACTGGAAAATAAAGACATTTTCAAAATGCTTTCTAATGGATAGTGGATATTAATCTAACGTTTTTCGGTTTCATGTTCCTTGTAAGTTCATACATCTTTTCTGTCCAAGTTTGTAATTCTGGGCAAAACAAACATTTGTTACGTAAATATTTTTACAATTTTACATTACTTGTGTAGTGCCTTATACATAATACTTTACGCGTTTTGTTAGCAACACATATGTTAATATTTCCATAAAGCGCTGACAGCTTCACGAACGTTCACACAGTCCACATAGAATGATTAAGAAATAAATGTACTTTGGAATCAGGATGATGTGGCCAGTGACCTTGTCTAAATATCAGACAACAGGGGGCACTTTCCTCTGAAATTAAATCTCACAACGGAAACCGGTAGATTTCTCTCGTTATCTGCGTCTATTGTAGGCCTAATATCGGTCGTCAATGTCGTCTAAACGTGTAAAGGCTCACCTCCGCACAGTAATAACGTTATCATGGAAAATGAATGTATTTGAGTGCGTTTCCGATTATGTTCGCGGGGTATACGAAGAAATCCTAGAAAAAAAAGATTAAGACAATATGTAATTAAGTTTGACTTGGCGTCTTCGTTCTGGCTATTTATCTTTCTTTCGTCAGCATTTGGAGATACATGGGTTGTTAGCTTCGGGTTAAATTCCCTCGGCAATATCTATATCTCAGTACCGAGAGAATTAATTGACCATATATGCAAGAGAGACCATAGAATGATTGTTTGTTTGTTTGATTGGGGTTTAACGTCGTACTCAAGTGTATTTCACTTGTGTGACGGCGGCTTGTCCACTTCACACTGTTCCGTGCCTCATTATGGTGGAAAACCGGGAGGAAACCTCGTAAAAACCACCCAGCAATTGCCGGAGCCACATCATGTGACTCACTCACAAACCTGATGGTCGACAGACAGACTCGATCCCGTGAACGGTTAATTGGAGTAGGATTAAGAAACGCTACCACCGACCCTGGACTGAAGCCTGGTAGAGCATATAGAGACAAAATATATACCTATACGCACACTAGATGTGTTATTTTCTAAGATTAATGATACATTAATTAAATACTAAAATACTGCAACCGCAAAGATACCTCATCGCTGATTGGTCATTGCTTGGCAATGCTTTATATCATTCTATGAAACAATTTTGATGTTGTTTTAACTCGGGCAGAACAATTACACGTGATTCAATATCAATGGCTTCGAAACTATAACCTTTAAATCAACTCCACTTCACAGAAAAAGTCAAATGTGCAAACTTGTTTTACATGTCTGGTGAACATTCTAAAAGACGCGGCAGGTTTTTCTGCATGGATATTTTTGATTATGGATAAAAAATAAATCAATTATAAACACGTTCACGCCACAGCGTAGCTGAAAACCCGCTGAATTAGGCGTAAAACACCTCTCAATCAATCACTCAATCGTGTATCTTTTTAATATCAGTGAACAATTTAACAGGTAGTGTGAATCATTTGATAACATTTGTGTTTTGAAATTATATTCATGTCAAAGTTTGAGATGGATTTAGTTTAGATAAAAGGACTACTAGTTACTTGTACCGAATCCGGGCTATATCCCATTTGATTTTAACCTTAGGCAAACGGATCTGGAAATACTGATACGAATATTCCGAAGTAGCAAGCATGTATGAAGACGTTGGGGTTTGCTACTGTACCTAGCTTCAGAAAATGGATTAAGACAAAATGGTTTGAAAGATAAGCTAAGCTATGCCCAGTGGAGGTCCGGGCGACATTGATGATAATGCTTTCATATCCAAGCATTGTTATAGCAAGAGTACATCTGAAAATTACTTTTTACATCTGGGGAAAGGCGAATACATCCTCTGTGTTTTTTTGTATACCTATCGACAAAGCCACCGAGCCCATTATTCCGATTCGAAAGTAAATTTATATTAGAGTTTTACAATCATTCTGGTTTATTTTTTGCGAAGACTCTTATGTTGGTTATGAGAATGTTTGGGAAGGAGTAAACAATTCCAACATATTTTATTGCCATTTACCGTCGTTGTTTTTCAGAAATTCCAAATGAGTTCGTAGCACAATGATTCACTTGTTAAGTATCTAACTTATCCATATATATATGCCATTCAGAATCTATTAAATCTGTCAGGAATGCAAATAATTAATGAAATTCATAACAAATATTTTTTTCTCTGATTTGAGGTAATGTTATCCAATTTTGTGATTGGTGGGAATTTATGGTACATCAGATTATTTCGCCCCTTTGACGGCGTCAGTTTACCGGAGAAAGGCCACCATGCTTAAGATCACCGTTAATAAACAATTACTAAAGAACGCAATTCCATGACGCAATACAAATTCGCCACAATAAGAACAGCATCAGCCCAAGAGGAAACTCACTCCAATCAGGAGTTTAACAATTTGCAAACGTTACGGTAAAAGCGAGTGAAATGCTTGCCGTTAAAGATCAATAAATCCTATACCTCATCCTGTCAAATAAATAATACGATAATGTACGAAAGTCTAAAAGTGGCGCTTCGGAGCAAATTGTTTGTATCAGTTTGTATCCTATTGTTATGGGCGCGTTAATCGATGAAACCGTACCATGTGTCGTTTACGTAGATAGATTCAATGTTTGATTAATGCTTGACATCGTATTCCAGCTATATCGACCGTATATCAATGACGACGTTGCATTTCCTGCTTAGAGAACACCGCATGGAAACATTATTTAAAAAAAGATACATTCCAGATTCACCGGAAACTTTCTTAATATACTAAGCCAATAGGCGGTTTCTAACCTGTCCGATACATTAAAGTGGTATATACTGCCCGACGCATTACCAACTAAGTCGCAGAGCTGTCTCAAGATTCATTGAATTCTCGTCAGAATTAGTTTACAAATACAAACTGCGAAACTAAACATGACAACAAAAGGTCTACAATCGTTGTATAGGCAATTCTGTTTATTTATTTTTTTTATAGTAAATGCTTTGACAATGTGTTAAATAGTGTGTACTTTGATACAGTCAAACTCCATGATGGAGTGGCCTAGCATGTACACGCATACAAGTGTATTCACCTGGTCCAGTAATAGCCCCTTGTCTACCTTATCGCGGGTTCGATTCCAGGGGACAGTTCGCTGGTTGGCATTTCTTGGTTTTCTGGGTTGTCTTTTCGATTGATTGATTGATTGATTGATGTTTTACGCCATGCTTAAGGATATTCGCTTATATGACGGCGGTGTATTCCAATAATAATTGACACTAGCACAACCAAGATGTGAAGCATTTCAATAATGTTGGAAAGTTAATTTTCCAGTGCTGAGTAAAGACAGCATTGCCACTCTTTAAACAACCTGCCATTAGCCAGAGGGAGATAATTGTATTTGAAAGACAAACATTCAAAGTTCATATCAACCTAACCTTAAATTACACCAAACTTTCCACAGTTGCTTCAGTTTATTTTCGCTAAAATCTTTCGCTAAAAATGTAAGGTATAAAAATATTTCTTATTTCCTGTGTACATTACATAACTTCCTTTATCATGACTTTAAATCGAAATGTTGAGAATGTTGAAAATTAACTTTTCCGAGTTTGTGTACTGCTTTAAGTCAAGATTAACTGTGCAATATTTTGATGCTTGATTTGTTTTTCAAATACTTGATGGAGTCCTTTAAATGAACTTCAAAATGCTTCATTACAACAGCTTTGGATAACAACCTGCGGTACTGACCTTTAAACTCTGCTGAACTTTCTCTACAACAATATGAACATTTTGTCTTCGATCTTCAGCTGCTCTGACGTGTTGATTACCACTGAAGGAAAGGGGAAACCAGACACTCAAATGTTTGTTTGTTTGATTAGGGTTTAACATCGTACTGAAGGGTATTTCACTTATATGATGACGGATTGGCCACTTCACACTGCACCTTGCCGTATTACGGTGGAAAATGGAGAGGAAACCTTGTAAACCCCCCCTCCTGTTATTGCAAGAGCCACAACGTGTGACTCACTCATATACATGATGGTAAACAGGAAGACTCGATCCGGTGAACAGTAAATCGAAGCACCACTGAGCCACGGCCCTGACACTCCAATGTAAATGAAAATATAATCTTGCCACTGGTTTATGGTAGTATTATGTTCCAGGTATATTCAGTATGTATTTACTTAATACTGAGAGGACATCTATTTTCCAACAGAGCAAACAATGGGTTTGCCAGTGGTGAAAAAGGGAGATAAATCTGTTACTCATATAACTGGCAGTGCCACCTATATCATTTAATAACAATACAATTGATATGAATATTCATATCATGTTTATTGTTAGTCAATGAGATAGATGTCTCTTCCTGTTATATGAGTAACAGATTTATCTCCCTTTGTAGCCACGGGCCAACCCCATTAAAGCGCTACTGTAGGCAGCCAAAGATTAACTGTTAACTGTTAAACGAAATGAGTTTGTATGTACGTATGTTATGATTGCTTGTTTGTTTGTTTGTTTGTTTGATTGGGGTTTAACGTCGTACTCAAGGGTATTTCACTTATATGACAACGGATGTTATGGTTGCAGCAAGCCAAAAGTAGATTATTTGTTTGAACGGCGTAAAAGTGTATTATATGTTACCAATTCTGGGAGTTGAATCAACCGTTTAGTGGTGTTACTGGGGTTGCGATTCCACAACATGTGATCTGTCATATGCTTGAGGAACTTGAACCAGTGATACCACTGACTGTGGGCCCAATGACATTGGGAATGTGGGGCGCTATACAATAATAATAAATAGGTATATACTTACCCATTATAGCAGTGTAATCCTTTGAAGGTAAGATTAGGAAGCTCTGTGACCAGTTGAACTAGATCAGCTGTTGCCTCACCAGGAGCAACACCACACCTGAAACATCAAAAACTTGGATGTTTTATTCAACACTCATATGACAGCATGCCAGTACAGTAGGTGAAGGAAACCACCCTTGACTTCAGCAGCAATAAACAATCACGAGACAGATCAATGACAATATGTAATACAAAGACCACCACAAACCAGTCAGCTTCATGTTACCCCTTACTTCTGAGGGCAACAGGTTTGACCGTTTTTAACCCAATCAAACACAACAGTTAAACCTGTTGCCCTCAGAACTTAGGGCAGCAAGGGGCAACATAAAGCCAATCTGAGCCAACGTAATAATACATAATGACATCCATGGTGTAGCCGATAGTTTGATTGGGGTTTAACATTGTACTCAAGGCTATTTCACTTATAGGACGACAGGTTGTCCATTTAACACTGTTCCTTGCTGGTGGAAAACCAAAAGGAAGCCTTGTAAAAGTAACCCTCGCCATTTCCGGAGCCACATCATGTGACTCACTCATATACCTGATGGTGACAGACGGACTCGGACCAGTGAGTAATACATCAAAGAAGGATCAGTAGGGTGACACGCTAACCTACAAACCACAGCCGCAGTCCTGTAACCAGCACATGTATTTTCACAATAACAATAGCAGAATTATTAAATCAAGCTGTGGAAAACAAACCAGTCTTTATGGGTCATTCATTGTTAGTTTAAAAAATATACAGAGTTTGTTTGTTTGATTGGGGTTTAACGTCGTATGCAAGGGTATTTCACTTATATGATGACGAATTGGCCACTTCACTTCACACTACTTATTACAGTGGAAAACCGAGAGGAAACCTCATAAAAACCACCCTCGCGATTGCCGGAGCCATATCTTGTGACTCACTCATATACCTGAGGGTCGACAGACGGACTCGATCCTGTGAACGGT
>JAQQZZ010082643.1:0-14470 GCA_030265115.1 Mopalia vespertina
ACCCTTGAGTACGACGTTAAACACCAATCAAACAAACAAACAAACACCTCCCCACCCCCCCACCCCCACACACACACTTACACATAACATTTTTCTCCATATGCAGATGTGCAAAGTGAAACTTTTTCCACTAATTAATGCAAATTTCGACCTAAAATATGCAAATTAGCTGTCTGCTGTCCTACATATCTTGTCCGGACCAAAGCTCAGTTACTATTCAATGTATGCCTTTGAAACTTTCATAGAACATTATTCACAATATGGACATGTGCAACATAAAACTTCTCCCACAAATTTATGCAAATTTCGACCTAAAGTATGCAAATAAGCTGTCTGCCGTTCAACATATCTTGTCTGGACCATAACTCAGTTACTATGTACATGTAGCATACCACTTTAACACTTACACATAATATTCTTCTCTATATGCAGATGTGCAACATGAAACTTTTTGTATTGTGTATCAACTGATGAAGGGCCCTCTGGCTACGGGCAGTTTGTTTGATGAGTTGCAATATTGTCTTTTCTTAGTACTGCAGGAAAATTTACTTTCCAACATTATGCAAACGCTTCACATCTTGGTTGTACTAGTGTCCAGTATTGTTGGAAAACAACACTATCATATAAGTGAAATACCCTTTAGCACGGCGTAAAACACCAATCAGTCAATCCCGTTTATGGTAAAAAAACTAAAAGCTATAAAACCATCTTTATGCCCTGAAGTCAATCTAACAAAATAGTTGAGTCTTAGCCAGGGTCAAAATATAACTGACATCCAATGAGGAGCTAAACTTGAAGCAACTAAAGCACTCTTTATGCCCTGAAGTGAATCTAACAGACTACATGTAGGTTAGTCTTTAATAGCGGGGTTCAAACTACAAGTGACGTCCCAAGATGATCTAAAACTAAAAGTGACTAAAGCACTCTTTATGCCCTGAAGTGAATCTAACACGCTACATGTAGGTTAGTCTTAGCGGGGTTCAAACTACAAAAGACGTCCCAAGATGATCTAAAACTAAACGCGACTAAAGCACTCATTATGTCCTGAAGTGAATCTAACAGACTACATGTAGGTTAGTCTTAGCAGGGTTCAAACTACAAGTGACATCCAAAGATCATCTAATAACTTAAAGCGACTAAAGCACTCTTTATGCCCTGAAGTGAATCTAACAGACTACATGTAGGTTAGTCTTAGCAGGGTTCAAACTACAAGTGACGTCCAAAGATCATCTAATAAATTAAAGCGACTAAAGCACTCTTTATGCCCTGAAGTGAATCTAACACGCTGCATGTAGGTTAGTCTTAGCGGGGTTCAAACTACAAGTGGCGTCCAAAGATGATCTAAAACTAAAAGCTACTTGAGCAGTCTTTATATCCTGTAATATGAGTATAGACCTAATGGCCATCAGTGGTGAAGACATGTAGTCCATTGTAACACTATACATCGGTTGACATTGTAAAAGCCTACTTGACATTTAATGACAAAGGAGACCTTTACAATAACAACAGTAAGTCAACTTTCACAAAATTATGTGATACACTCCTCTACAAAAGCCTACTTAATTTGTAAAATTTAAAAGGACGATATCTTTTATGGTTCACATTTATTCTATCTTTACACTCACTTGCAGGATATTTGATGTAAAAGAAATAGTAAATTAGCCATACATGTGTGTAACATTTGGACAAATTGTCCAGATTCATAGACATGCATGTAAAGGTTACTTCCCTTTAACTGTTCTCCTAGGCAACCTCAATCGCTTTTGTTAAGCAATTGATTTTGTACAGCTGAGTATATATACATAACATACAAGTTACATAATCATATAAATGAGCAAGTCGGTCTAACCATGACAAGCTACATGTAGGTCTGTATGTCATGTTAGCATATTTAACTGTCCTTCTGCAATTCTTGCAGGGGTTTATAAACATGAATCATTCTACATATGTGTGATGACATACAGTTTAACATAAAATAGTGTTTCAAATTGTCTTGCTGGTAAACTGGCTGTCAATAATTTTTTTTGAAATCTCTACATATGTACTGGTTATAGTGGTTTATAAGGAATGATCACCAGCCAAGGATGACAGTACGTCAAAATTGGTGTGATCTTTTTTTTTAAATTTACCAAAAATTGTTGATCGACTTACTGTCAACAAATTTTCTTCATGACCATGTCACCCCTTGATTAAATTAAGCGCTTACCCTCTTTACACTTAAAAATATGAGGTTTCCTCTCGGTTTTCCACCGTTATAAGGCAAGGTGCAATGTGAAGTGGACAATCCGTCGTCGTATACGGGAAATATCCTTGAGTACGATGTTAAACCCCAATCAAACAATCAATCAAAGTAGGCCCTCCGGCTAAGGGCAGTATCATTAAAGTACACTTATGCTGTCAGCTATGGAGGAACATTAAATTTCCAACAGAGCATTTGCTCGAACAATTCACATTGTAGTTGTGTTGCTGTTCACTCGTTGGAAGTACACTGCCATCATATAAGTGAAATGCCCTTAAGTACGACGTTAAACATCAATCAATCAATCATTCAAAGTGCCCTCTGGCTAAGGGCAGTTTGTTTAGAGAGTAGCAACGCTGAAGGAAGATTAACTTTCCCACATTATCAAACTACTTCACATTTTATGGCTGTGCAAGTAACAATTTTTGTTGGAATACACTGCCATCATATAAGTGAAATACCCTTTAAGACAGCGTAAAACACCAATCAATCAAAGTACAAAATGACATATCTTCGGTAACTTCAATACATGTAACTCATGTATGCCAGATAAAAGTTTTCTTGTTGGAAGCCACAAGGAATATTGTTTCTGTAATTAAATCAGGAGTGGTTTCTCTGCTGTGATCTGCTGTGAAATTAATCAACAGATGAACTAAGCAACTGTAAAATTGAATACCTTACTCTCCATATTGATTAATGCTGAGGATGGGTGTTGAAGCCATGTGGAAGTTCATCAAAATTCACTTAACTCTGTTGACAGATATCTGCATGAATGTAGAATAATAGAGATGCTTTACTGAATATGGTTTGGGGCTTAGGTTTCAGTGGTAAACATGTTGGACAACTTATTCTCCTTGAGAAGAATAGTACATGTAGTTTGTTTTAAGAGTAGCAATACTGTCTGTACTTAGCGCGGAAGGAAAATTAACTTTCCAACATTATTGAAACGCCTCCCATCTTGGTTGTGCTAGTGTCAATTATTGTTGGAATACACTACCATCTGACATACATGTATAAGTGAAATACCCTTATTAAAAGCACGGCGTAAAACACCAATCAATCAATCAATCAATCCTTGAGTTTGAGCCGCATTGTTATGCGCTGGTATATGAGTGAGAGACGCCAGGTGACTCCGATAATCTAGGGTGGTAATTATGAGGTTTCATCTCCGTTTTTTATCATCTACATGTAAAACAAGGCAGAGTAAAAAAGGAACAATATACGTTCAAAATTAAACACCATTGTGTGCACCGTTAATTCTCAATCAAGGAATCAAACCCATTGTGCTGGCAGGCCGTTGCATGAGTGAAATAACCTGACATGCCAAATAAACAAATATCTTAAACCTTCAGGGCTAACACTTCAAAATTCATAACACCCTCTGGCTAAGGGCAGTTTGTTTGAAGAGTTGCAATGTTGTCTTTACTTAGAACTGGAAGAAAATGAACTTTCTAACATTATAGAACGCTTCATATCTTGGTTATGCTTACGTCAATTATTGTTGGAATACACCACGGTCATATAAGTGAAATGCCCTTAAATACAGCGTAAAACACTAATCAATCAATCAAAATTCATACCAATGTCTGGGTCTTGTTGCTGGAAGCGCTATTCAATTTAATCTTTTGTTTTTTGCCACGGTTGAGTGCCTTAAGTATACACTGTTCCTTCTAGGTTTCACTGTTACAAAAAATTGCGTGTAGAAAAATCTGAAACCCTACACAAACAGGAGTAAGAATTTTTCTAAGTGCCAGTATAAAGTTGATGGAAAGACAGCTCCTAGCTATTATTAAACGTACCATGTTTCAGTTTAAAGCTTTTATCAATGTTGAAAGTTTAATGGGAGTCTTTGGGATCTCATCGGAACAGTTCTATTGTACTATATTGTCGCAGAGAGTGTCTGTGTAACATTAACCGTCCTCTGATAGTGGGCACAGTGTGATTTCTGACCCCTGTTGAGTCCGTGTCCTTAGCAGTTAATGATAATAATGATGCTGTGGTAGTGTCCATAATCAGTCTCAGTAGTCCTGTCAACGTGTGCAGATTGTCTGAGTTTCTAATTATCTTGGTTCCCAGAATTGACTCTGTACAGTGCTTACTAATCTGATGGCCAATTGATTTTAAATTGAAGCAACAGGTTCTTCACCTGTTCACAAGAAGACAACTCAAATAGGTAGAAAAAGATGAAATTTGTTGGAAAATTCAATTACATGTAAAAAAAATGCCGCGTTCCGATTCAAAGGCTGTCAAGCAAAAGTACTGTCATAAAAATGTGATACTTACAACTGATTAAATAAAATGGATTATTTCTCAGACTGGTCTGTCCAGAGCGCTTCACATTGAGCTGTATATACATTTTTATTCAGTTCCATCTAAACTAAAGGGTACCAAGTGGCAGCATCAAAATAACAATCATTCAACAGACAATAGGATGGTGAATCAACAAGCAATGAATCATGATGAGGAGACCTGGGTATAGTGCAGAAAATTAACCTGGGCTAATGCTGAAATGCATCTAACGCCATCCGTATTAGATTTTTAAACAACTGAAGAATTTTATTTCAAGGAACTTACAATTGAGAGTCCATAAGACTAAACCTGTGTATCCCCCCCCTCCCCCTGCGTCCGCAATGCTGGGTATTCAGCTATGATTCATTATTCATTTCTTTCTTCTGTACAAAGTTTCTCTTTTATCCTCTACTCCTATATGGCTTTATGAAGGTAATGCTGATTTACATTTATTTCATATATGGGTATCTTGCGGCCCCATGCCTTGTTTGTAACATTGCATTTATTGACAAGTGTGCTAGCAGCTGTAGCGAAGTGCATTACGGTTTGTGAATTGTGGCGAGACAGGAATGTAACTTGAGGAACACAAGGCCCAGGTTTACCTTAGCTTGAACACTTGTAAACAAAACAGGATTAAGCCTCGTCAAGACCACAGGTTTACACAGTTTCTTTAAATCAATACTTTGTCTGTTATCTTATTGGGCTGTGTGATGAAGTCTTCTCTTAGAGTTCAGAGATGCTCAGCAACCTCGTAAAAATCCAATGATTGAAATATCTTTTAGAACCTGCCTGCTTAGCCGAGTCACAGATACATTGTTTCGAAACTTGAAACACTACAGAAGTTTCTCTCAGCCGAGTTCTCTTTATCGTCTATCACAACTGTCTTCCTAGCCATAAATTACCTCGCCGACTTGGGTCTTGTTTTCATCTTAAGTTTTTTACTGGAACTGTAATCGTAGTTGTAAAATGTTGGAAAAACTATTCAAAAAGTTTGGAAGATGGAGAAAAAAGTCTAAATCAACGGCTACGAAGACTTTGAGTGTTTCTGTTATAACGGTCAGGTAGGTCAATGTGCTATTATCCTTATGATTCATCATTTGTGGTTTCCATAAATTTTCCAATATTCTCAAGAAAGTTATTTTGTGATTAATATATTATACATATATGAAATAACCAGAACAAGATGTAGCCAACTATTAAAAAAAATGATTACAAATTGTGTGTCTGCGGGCAACCAAAGTTATGCTGCTCGATCACCTTCCAGTTAAAGGCAGCTTTTCTAAAAAAAATTATATTGTAAATGCCAGTTAAATCTCAAAATAACTATTTCTTAAAATCACAATGTTTTGTGCAACCAAATTTACAGTTCTGGCTGCTAACAAAATATATAAATACATGTATCTACCGTTATATAAACTTTTTAGTTTAGATTTTTTTAATAGAATTTTTGATGCAATAAACATGATTAGGAATAAACATGCAACTACTTTACTAAAGTATTCTTTATGTCTATTAGTGCAGTTTAGGATATTATATATAAAACATTTCCTGAATTTGTCAATATATATTTTTTAAGGTTAACCATATAATTTGCTGAACAAAGTATTCTCAAAAGTTTAAAACGTGTTTTATTATCACCTAGGTGTAATTCTTTCGTAAGATTAACTGTTTTTTTTTTAAAAATATGTTGTTAGCAAACATTTTAATGCATGTGTTTGTCACTTGATTCTTCATCTTGTCAGAAAGTTTATCTTACATGTAATGTACAACACCAGTTAATTCATCAGCTTTATAAAGTTTATATCGTCAAAATATCTGTCAGTATGATTATTGTTTGGAAAAATATAGTTTAGATTAAATTTGAAATGATTGAAATTGTAATTGTATTCAAGTAGGGCCATTTACCAGAATGTTTTATAGGAAACAAAAAGTATTTTAAAGATCAGGTATTGCCCACAATTACAAGCTGTTTTTTTCACTTTTAGTAAAAGTCTAAATAACATCGTTTAATTTCTTTGTCATTCATCTATTCTTTTTTTTTAGTGATGTAATAAATTTAAGTTGGATTTATTGAAAAATCAGTGAAGTTAGTGATCTTTATAGGAGTGGCAAACACAGGATGTTTTTCTGTTTTGTGTAATCACTAGATTTTTTCTGTAGAGAGGAAGTGTAAATAACCCATATTAAAAAGGACAAATTTAAACCGATGGATTTGTTGATTAGGCTGACTCGTGCATTGACAACGTAAACAGGCTTTGTAGTTAATCGACCTCCCAATTACATTGACATTCGGCCTCTCATTTAAAACTCCAGCTGTAAAGGCAGGTTTCGCCTTCTGCTCAAATAAAGTATTTTTTTTACTAACTAATTCAAGAATGATCCAAGCTTGGGAATCAACTACTTTGAGTTATAGTGGAAAGAATTCAAAGGTCAACCTAGTCCAGAAGATAGATAAGGGATCAAGGGATCTGAGGTTATATCGGATGCATGCTATGCCTCTGAGTTTTAGATCAAGCACCTGCAATGCAGTCAAAATATAAATGATATGGCCTTGAGCAAACCATAACTGTTCAACAAATATTATTGACTCGCCTTCTTGTCTGAGGCCCGCGGCCGTGGCTTAGTGGTACATGTAACGTGTGTGCTTACCAATCCTACTCCAATTTACCGTTCACAGGATTGAGTCCGTCTGTCAACCATCAGGTATATGATTGAGTCATACAACATTGCTATTGCATTGCGGGGGAGGTTTTTACGAGGTTTTCTCTCGGTTTTCCACTGTAATGAGGCAAGGAATAATGTGAAGTGGACAATCAGTCGTGACATAAGTGAAATACCCTCGAGTACGACGTTAAACCCCAATCAAACAAACAAACCTTCGTGTCTGACATTTGTTCTTTTTCATCTGACTAGTGTAGATCAGTTAGGCTGTAAAGATTGTCACCTATCTGAAGAACCTTTAACATGACATTAAAACTAAACAAGAGAACATATTTTAGTTTTTTTTCCAATACTATTGTTGTGTTCTTGCATTTGTGATTTTTCAATAAACAAGCACTCTTATAGAATGATTGTAATGGATGGATAAGATAGCCTGGTTATTCAGTATATTCACAGTTATATCAGGTCTCAAGGTCTCACTTCATCTAATACACTGTCTCGAAGGGCTTACATGTACATGTATGCTGCCATATGCAAACCACACTCTTCAGTATTGTTTGAAAACAAATAACCAAAATCAAGATTTGTGACAAAAAGAAAAGAAATTGATTTGAAATTTCCTGTAATCCTGTGTGGCACAATCGATGCATTATTGATTTTAATGTTCCATCAAATAAACGATAAAGATTTTTCTTTCATAATTATTTTTTCTCTCTTTTATTAGACTTTGTTTTACGCACCATGTATAGATAGAATGCAGCAATTAATTCTTTGGTTTATTTTTATGATAGCTCCTCACTTATTAAGCATTTTTATGGATTAAAATGTATTCATTGATATATGCTGAGCAAACTTGTTAAAATTGTTTTATAAGCTGTTCTTAAACCATCATCTTGGTGATACCCATGTACTTGTTATTGGTTTACGTATTCTACTTGCATCATGATACTTTCTGCAACATAATACTAATGAGTCTCTGTTATTGTATACATGTTTTATGTATTCATGAAAATAAGCATGTTTGTAAGTTAAAGTTGGTCATCACAGATCTGCCTGCCCAGCATATTCTGGAGTATTTTGTACACATAATTTATGTGAAATACATCAATATGCCATCAAATACACACAGATATTAATACTTTCTGCTCTGCTTTAACACAAAAATACACAAAATGGTAATAACAACAACTTTTTTACACAATAATTTCTTCTAGGGTAGGCAGGTTTGTTGTCATGGCGACGTGATAGGTTAAGTACTAATCATACTGGTAAGGAAGATTAACTTGAGCTTAGATCTCTTGTGGTACCCAAGACCCATGACTTTGTATTTTGATTCATGATGAGAAAATAAGATTTTGACAAACGTAATGGCCTGGATTGTTAATAGAATAATTTACAGTTGTCTGGATTAGCCGGTCTTACATTACAATATACATGTATAGATGTTGTTTTCTGGAAGTGATTATGGTTATTTATGAGTGTTGTGTTGACCTGGTTTGTTATTGATCCAGATAATTAGTGTCTGATCTGTCTACTGTTATTAACTAATCTTTCTGATCTCTAGGCAGTCCGATAGAGGCAGTACATTCATACAAAGTGATGCACTCGAATAGTCACGGGTTAGTCAGATATACCGGCTATTAATGATAGCTTTGTTTAAGTCCATTGGTACTAACACACACATCACATGTACATTTGTGTTTCCCCTGGATATATTTATAAAAAGATGTTGATATTTAAAACCAATGAATCTTAAATGTTCTAGATAAACTCCCAGTGACAAGTTTCTAGATAGATCTTCAACTCTAGTTGTTATAAGGGTGCTTGTGGCCTTGGGTTAGCATGTCTACTTTCAAATCCTACTTCGATGAACCCTCCACAGGTTGAGTCTGCCTGTTGTCCATCAGGTATATCATTGAGTCGCAACAATGTCGCTGCAGCAATTGTGGGGATGGTTTTTTACAAGGTTTCCTCTCAGTTTTCCACCGTATTAAAGCAAGAACCAATGTGAAATGTACAATCCGTGGTCATATAAGTGAAATACCATTGAGTAGGACGTTAAAACCCTAATCAATCAAACAAACTAGTTGAAATGAGTAACCTACAGATATATAAGTGTTGTAACCTTCATCTGACAGTATTTCTGAATAACAGATTTATTTAAAAAAAAATTTAAAATGTGCTTTGCATGACCTTGTGTTAGCTACTTAGCCAGCACTGGTGACTAATCATGGGTGTTCTGGGTGCTACCCAACTTTCCTCTCATTATATTGCTGTCAAATTATCTGAAATTGGCATGTAGTCATTTTGGTTGAACATTGAGCAAACAAACAGTAAGTTTTGAAACTGAAGAGTGGAAATAAATGGTCAAAATTCTTATATAAATGATTTATGCAAAATAAATAAAGGTTGTCTTCCATATAACAACCTAAGCTATGAACATCTTCTAAATTAATTTAAAAAAAACCCACGGTATTTGATAGTATTCATCAAAATAGATTTTCCACTACAATAAGAAGTATTGATTTGGTAATGTTCAACTAATTCCATGAATAAAAAAAACAATTATTCTCCTAAAGCAGTGTAATAATTTAAAACTATTCTAGGCAATCATATACTAAAAACTGAAATTCTCTTCTGTGTGAAGATTATTGGAATAGAATGGTTGGTAAACTTAGCGCTCGGCAAATTCATCAATATTTGGGAGATTGGCATTTATATGATCGATAAGTAGACGGCTAGGCTAAGTTGTACTCTTGTCAAAAATGGACAGTATGCAATCACTCAAGCGAGAGCTATCAAACACTGAGTTGTCTACTCTTGGGAGCCTGCCTCTAACTTTGAGTTTCATTTTCTATTGATTTCTCTTTGGCATTGACTGGTTCCAGACTTAGCCCGATTTCTGCCACTGGAACAATCTACGGCCATTCAAATGGATTTTTAGACGGATTTTCCCCCGGAATCTGGTTGCGTTGACATGGACTGATAGTATACATTTGCCAGTAGTTCTGTTGGGTAAAGTAGGAAATAGTCTGTTTGGTTGTCAGAATTTCTCTTAAGGAAGGCCTCTGGCCAAACAGTGCCCGTACCATCTTTGTGAGCCATTGAATCAGCTTTTAGTATTACACGATTTTGCCACACTGTGATGAACAGTGATTCGACTTTCAGGCAGTCTTTGATCTGGATCTGTCTCACACTACGTTCTTCTCAATGAGAACTATGAAGAAGCTTTTTTAAAAAAATTTATAAGAAGCAATTGGATCAAAT
The DNA here is from genome assembly GCA_030265115.1 of Mopalia vespertina. Classification (NCBI taxonomy): domain Eukaryota; kingdom Metazoa; phylum Mollusca; class Polyplacophora; order Chitonida; family Mopaliidae; genus Mopalia; species Mopalia vespertina. The sequence continues at coordinate 10,457 of JAQQZZ010082643.1, forward strand.
TCAAGAAATGTGATTTGAATGTTTTTGGTGAGGACATTTTTCAAGATTGTTTGTGTGGATCGGTTGCTGTGCTATGAAGCCAACAATACTGCCCAGGTTCGGGAAGGTGAAACAGAGAAGTGTTTTAGACATGTTAATTTGGCACCAGAATAACATTGATGAGTTGTTTGTTTCACAGACACGCAAGACACACGGTGAACGGTTTCAACCATATAGATTTCTCTGCATGTAATGAATGTGTGGTTACCATTCACCCTGCATTCCTGGTAATGTCTGAAGGGCTTGGCCAGTCAGATTCCTTTACTGTATATATATATATATAAGTAGAACCATTCTATGTCTCCAACTGCTATGTAGGCTTTGCGTGTTTGAAGGATCCATTTAATGGTCCTGCTTTATTGATAAGCGAAAGAAAATCCTTCTTTCCAAATGTCACAAGGCAATCCAAGTGCCATTTTACTGCCAGCTTTGAAAGTGAAGAGATGAGAAGACATTGTGTAATCTTTAATGACTCCGGCAAAGACCATCACCCAAGTAGAATGGCCCGATTACACCTAAGTCTTAGTGAGTTTGGAGAAGACTGTGCTAATACAAGTCCCTCTTTGGCTGTTCTTGGAATTTAAAGCTGAGATACTTTAACGGCTAAGTCCGGGAATTCAACATGATACATTTGGATCCACTGCAAAATTGTTTCTCATTTAATATCGGATTTTAATGTTGAAGAATTTCATCGTGTAGATTTGTATCAGAATAAGCGCTAACACAAGAAGTGGTAATCGGATTATTTAAGTTTTTATCAATGCTGGATTATCATCTAGTTTCCTGTTAAGCTCTGTTTCTAACATTGGTCTTGAATGAAATTTTATGCTGATCAATTCCCTTGACTATACAGAAATGATATACTAAACTTTTACATCATAGGGTCTTTGTGTGTTTTTCTTGACGTCTATCGAATTCAGGAAAAGGATTCAAATTGAAAAGTCTTATGTCAATTTTCAAACTGTAATCGTATTGGAAATGTTTAGATATGAATCTTGATACAATATATCCAGTTTACAGACTTCTTATCTACATCTAGTCTCTGGCTACTTTGATGCCTTTTCTTGGAATGGAAGATTTGTGTGTGTCGTAGGATATATGTTATATTATTTAAGCCAGCATCAATTCTTTGACACACAGTTATACAATCGGTGAATATTGGGACAGCACATTTTCATGTTTCTGAAATGGCTTAAACAGCTTCTTGAATAGTTCATCTTTGACCAGTATCTAGGATCCCCTATTGTTACACGTATCTATATGTATATCGACAGAAATGTGGATAAGCTGTCTTTCATTGGTCTGAATTGGTTTCTCTCTCTTGGGTCATTACACAAATCTGATTAAACCTATCCCTACTTCAGAGTCTCCCCGGAGAATCTGGTTCCTGGACATTTCCTGATTGTTCTCTGTATTCCTGAATAACCAGGTACTTGTGTAATTTAAAAGAAAAAAAATATATATTACTCTGATGGAAATCGATTGCTTTCTTAATTTAAGCATTTTGAAGTGTGCAAATCGGGGTTCTGTGTTATGCAATGTAGCTATTGTATGTCAAGTTTAGAAGGCTTTAACTACAGCTGCAAGTTCAGGTTCCCCAAAACCATTCTGGTCTCCATACTAATGGCATATTCAGAAATTTAAGTGTTTCAATTCTATAACACAACTGAAAGTTTCTTAACAAAGTCTGGATATTTCTCATCCCCATACTTGTCTGGATTAGTTGCGTGATTTTTTTCGTACTTTGTATTGAGTGATCATTTCCTCCTGATGAGATTTCAATATACATGTAGTTGCCATATGAACTTTGCAAAGTTAATTATCAAAGGAGAGTTCCATTAAAGGCTTGATGAGTGTTTGAGCACATGAAACTTAAATTGCTATTGGGATGTATTAAAACTTTAGTAAATTACACACTTATTGTAAAATCACTTGGAATATAAGAAGTTCTGTGAAATGAATTCTTATTGTGTGTATACCAAATCTTAAGATAAAAACTTAATTATAATTGTGAAAGAGGATTCGGGTTTACATTGTCATGAGATACATGTAATTGATCTTAATAAGTGAATGACTGCGAACAGTCAGATTCCACGTTGTTACTGGAAAAGTGCTTTAGTTTCATTGTGTGTTCTCATAAGTTGTTCAACCAGGATATGTGTGTGTGATAAGGTCAGCGTGGAATTGAGTTTTTATGAGATATTCTACAAGAATATGTGCTCGAGAACAACATTTTGTGATTGAAACTAAGTTGTATTTGAAAAGCAAAGGTTTATGCGATCCGTTTCCATTGGTATGCAAGAGACTTCAAAGGTTATGTTACCCCCGTCTATTGATGACTGTTTGAGTACACCAGCTACATGCTCCTGTGCTAAACTGTAAGTAAATTCTACACCAGTTCACTTAATCATTTATACTAACATAACCCACCCAATTCTATGGATTTCAACTTCTGTATTTATTATAGAGCAACGTTTCAGCGTACAAGATTAGAACCTTTCTCTTAATGACTCAAGATTGAAAAGTTGCTCATTTCTGCTCTGAAATGATGCTCCATAATAAATGTAGAAGTTGAAATCCCTAGAATTGTGTTTTGTTAATGTGCCTACAGCTTCTAAATACCACTAAAATAAGGTTATAATCATTATTCTGTTTTCTTTCTGGGATTTTTAATTTTTATATTATTATTTGCGTTCTGTGAATGTTTGTTCAAGTACTGTTATTGCTCTGCAGGGAACTTGTTAATGCACCCAAACACAGGATATCAGAAGGGAGCTTCCTGTTGCCCTGGTGCTCTCAGAGCTAACAGCCAACACAAAGCCGATTTGTTTATTATGTCTTTGATTGGTGCCCTGTGATTGTCCTGTCACCAGTGCATTACAGGTGGTGTCCTCCAACCATTGGGCTGGCATGTCGTCATTTGAGTGAAATAACATTTATTATGGCGTGAAACCAGACAATTTATAATTATGGTTTTATTTAATTGCATTTGACAACTAGTGTGCACAGAGCAATATTAACCTGTTAAGTTATAGTAAACATGGTTGATGGTTCTCTGATTTCTATCTTGAAAGTAAATAATGCAGAAATCTGGAACATTATCAGTTCTTGCAGAGTGAGAGTATTCTCTGTGAGTCCTATGTTTAAACACTTCTCATATGTGCTTCTCATGAACTGAAAATCACTCACCTGGTACGTTTTAGGAAAGTATTTATATTATCAAAGATAATTGATACTGTTGAGCGAAGTAAAGTTTAATCTTGAATTTACGCCAATTTAAGAATAATCAAATGATTGTATTATCGCCAAGAAAACTTGAAGAGGTTGTTCAAATCAATATTTTGACAAATATGGCATCTCATTGGACATTTTCTGTACCTCTTTGTTGTTAAGTTTGATTTAAATAAGGTGTGTCAAATGCCGACCCATCTCTGCCCTTTGTTAGTTAACAAAAGTACTATGTAAATGTTAACAAATTATTATAGCTGCATATTACTACTACATGTATCTGTGATAGTCATTTATTGTAATATTCTTGATCAGATTCACATGTTATTTCTATGTGGATATCCGCTAGCTGCAGACAGGAGAATAGAGGATTTGTCTGGTTATCCATATAACTGTTTATGATATGAATATTCTTCTTTCACTTTTAAGTTAGTATATTATACTGTCTTTACTTAGCAAATAGAGGGATATAACTTAACAGAACGCTTTAGATTTTCTGGTTGTATTAGAGTGACTTTCAACTTTGAGATGATAAACATGTAAGTAAAATACCTGTTAAGCATGGTATTAAACTCTACATGTGTATTTCACAGTGCCATTCTTTACACATTACATGTAAGTAAAATATCCCTTAAGCATGGTATTAAACTCTACATGTGTATTTCACAGTGCCATTCTTTACACATTACATGTAAGTAAAATACCCCTTAAGCATGGTATTAAACTCTACATGTGTATTTCACAGTG
>JAQQZZ010082654.1:0-36011 GCA_030265115.1 Mopalia vespertina
TCGAAAGACGATTAGCCGCTAACACCAGATTAAATCGCTAATACCGGGTTAGAGATAGACCTTCAACGTGGCGTGACGTAATGTAATAGCGGATTAAATTTAATAGCGCTTGAGGCAACCGGCCCCTCGGCCCAGTTGCTCGAAAGACGATTATCCGCTAACACCAGATTAAATTGCTAATACCGAGTTAGAGATAAATCTACAACATGGCGTGACGTCAACTAATAGCGGATTAAATTTAATAGCGCTTCGGGCCACCGGCCCCTGGTCAATATGCAATGAGCATTTGCATGTATTAGGCCCATTGACAGGTTTGAAACGACCGATTGATAGGCCAAAGAGACTATACTTGGCATTTTTAGCGAATTTCATAATGCACAAATTTAGTTTAGTCGTACATTAGTTATGTTCCGAACCCAAAAGAGATGGAAATTGTGACTTCTGTAGACAACGAGGACTATCCGTTGGTCACATTTGGTGACGACTGTATTACGTCCGGGGTGAGGTGTCATTTAGGTACACCGTTGGGTTTCTTATCATTTATTCTGGGTAAAACATCACGTGACGTTAAAGACAACACGTTGGCTGTCTTCCTGTACATGGCAATTAACGCGAGAAAGTTCGTGAAAAGCCAATCGTGCGCCTAACTCTGAGGTGTGCAGTACAGTCGAGGAGTTCCGAACAATAACAACAACAGAAATGTCGATTCAGTTCTGGTCCCGTTCCGACTTTCACATTTCTCAAGAACTCAGAGTCAGAAGGAGACTTTTGCTTCATTCTTCCATACCTGGTTAAGTAAGAAAAAAAGGTTTAGAAACACCCCCTCTGTCGAAAAGAATAAACCCTGATCTTTCTATACTAGTAAAATTACAATGAATCAGCCCATTAAGGTTCAATTAAGACTGATTTCTTACATTACAAACTGGCCTTAGTTTGGAAAAAGAACCAGTCCAGTAAACGTGCATAATATTCATGTTTGGAAGGGACGGGATAACACAGGGCCAGGTTAAGATCCAAAGAGGCCTGAAGCACGTAAAATATTTTGGTGCCCCTGTTTATATGAAATTCAAAATATCAGCAATAATAAACCATAAAATCCAATTTTGTATTTCGATATGAAACAAAACATATAGGAAAATTGAAAATTATGTTTATTTTTATATCTTTGTGGTGGCCCCATTCCCTTGAAGCACGTGCTTATTTTGCTTAATGGTTTACCTAGCCCCGGGACAACACTTTTAAAAGTTAGCATTGCAAATAGAAAATAAACGAGACGTTGAGACACGTACGACATTCAAATAGCCGAACCATGTTATGTAACCTGCATTTGATAACAAGTATAAACCCCTCTCAGACGGAAGACCGAGTCTTATCGAAAGCAAGAGACCTCAGTATAATATAATCTGATCTGTAAATAATGAAATTCAAAATTATTCAAAATATCTTTCGGAAAAAGATAAAAGTTTTCGCTACAGGTGTGAGATTTACTGATCTAAAGCTATTGATATACCTTGAGCAGTATATTCTAAACCCATTCACACCAGTCGCTTAATCCTTACTTCAAAGGGTTGAATCCAAAATGACGGTATCGTCACTACTGACATCAATGAGCATGGAGTACTGGGGCACGCTTATAGTTCACTGTGTGAAACACCCTGGCTGTTCGGTTAAAAAAACTGGGCGTTTATTTATATGTATACACAGCTGAGCATTCATATTCTAAATTTCTCTTTTTCGCCTTTTTTTTCTCGGCTGCGTTATTTTGGGTATTGTGTCGTCTATTCATAAAAGGCGAATGAAAGAAAAACTTGAATAAATTATGGTCGATTGAAGAGGGGAAGAGAATTGACTCTGGGTGTAACACGGGTTTTCAATGGATGTTTGGCTTTATGCCGGGTTCGGTCCTTAATCCCTTACCCCCGAAGTCTGGTCTTTTGAAAACAAGTCTGGGAAAGTAGTGCCTGTTTACGATAGCTCGTCTCGTACCGATGGTCCAATGTGCCCGGTAAATACACGGCTGTGTGCTCGCATGAGTCTGTACGGATAAGGACTAATTGCTTCATAATTAATCCGTATATAACCCGAATTTGTGCGTTATATGGATTTAGGCAGACCAGTAGCCCGGGTTCAGAGAGTGGATTAACTAAGCCGTAATCATCATAAGAAGTGAATGGAACAGATTTAAACCCCATCTCTTTCTCTCTTTACTCTATAAAGAACACCAACCTGCTTTCAGGCTGTATTATCCACGGTGGATATTACAAGGCACTACTCGCTGTTTACATTATGGTTTGTCTAATATTGAACAAATAATTTGAATTAAAGCTTTTTTAAAATGTGTATTTATATTCTTGACGTCGGCTTACAAGGCATAAGTGTAGTGGGGACTTCACTCAAGTGGGTGTCGATGACAATTCTATAGCTATTAAGTGTTTGTTCGCATTAGGTAGATAAAGGCGGTGAGACATTTAGCCGTTCTGAGACAGACATCCACGACATGAAACGCACAAGAGACTGAAATTGAACACGCTTAGACTATTGCTAACGAATTATTCAATACCGACGGGAATCTTATAGTCTACGTATATATTTATAACTGAAATGGCATGCCTCCACCGGGATCGAACCCCCGGCTCCGGGCAACATAACTCCTATTATAATTATGTAACTGTCATTTTTCTCAGTTGATTAGAGTGCACGTGGGTTAATTTCTATTTCTTAATACTACTCGTTTGCGGCTGAGTTTATTTTAAACTATCCAGTGTTTTTATGTGTCATATTTCTCACATACATTTCAAAACACATACCATGCACACTGTTATTTACTACTATTTAGCATTTTTGTAACCATCAAGTATCATCTAGCAACCAACGTTGACAGCAACTTTGGGATAAACCCGCGCCATCGCGTTCTACCCAGGAATTCACCTGGCGTATCATCTCTTCGCCACTGTTACCGGAAAATCCAGCTGCTAACAAATGTGTAAATGTGTTATGCGGGTCAAAATAAGATGGCACGAATTTTTTATTTACGAAAAATTAAATTTGTCAGATACTGAAAAGAACAAAACAATTGCATTGATCTTGCAGCTGTACGACACCATTACATAGTCCCGGTGTATTTATGCAGTTGTTATTTGTCGGACGACGACCGCACAATATACGGTAATCCACCGTATATCACGGCAAAACATTGTCCTCGTTATGACAAAGTTTATGACTATGTCTTTGTGTGATGGGGGTAAGACAGCTACGGTTTAAGTCAAATCGATACCAAAATGTCATGCTTTATAACATTTCGCATAACAACTTGAACCAGTGTATCCAGGAGATAATCTGGAATATTAGATGATAAGTCGGTGAATAGAGCTATAAGGAAATAAGTCGGCAAAGTCATGCAAGAAAACTACGCGTTTTGTCCATGGGACAGTTTCTGTTACCTCGTTCAGATATTTAAGCCTAGTTCATGGCTTTTTCTGAAAGAAAAAAAATATATATATCTATTAATAGCATGTTTAGTTTATTACGTCTGCATAAAACATTATATGTATTTCTCACTAATGCCACCTTTAGTTTTGAAAGTTCAAAGAGAACAAAGTAAGTATCGATATAATGAATGATTTTTGTGTCGATATCGACGATTGATTGATCCATACTAACAATCCATTCGTCGATATCGATAATATTATGGAATTGATTATATAAGTAACTTATTTATCGAAACAGATAATTTTTCACCGAATAAAATTGTGCTTTTTTGTTCCGCAGCTCTATCCACCTCAATTTCTGTGGCGAGTTTTCTTCAAAGCTAGAACATTTGACCAATGTTATATTTGACGGTCAAACATTATTTTTGTCTAACATATGGTTCGGTAGAATTATTTATTTATTTATTTATTTAGATTTCATTCATTCATTCATTCATTCCTTCATTCCTTCATGCATTCATTCATGCGTGCATTCATTCATCTATTTTTGTATTTATTTATTTATTTATTTATATATATAATTGTTTAGTTGATTTTGTAAAGAATTGAAATTTAATAGCGACAAAGGCGTTAACATTGTGTAATGCACTGTCATGCAGTTGTTAGATTTCAGCCTCTTGAACATTTTATCTCGTGAATGTCTGTCACAGAAGGGCTAAATGTCTCCCCGCCTTTATCTACCTAACGCGAACAAACACTTAATAGCTATAGAATTGTCACCGACACCCACTTTACTGTCCCCAAGTACTACATTTACACCCTGTAAGCAGACGTCAAGAATATAAATAAAAACATTTTCAAGAAACTTTAAAATACAATTATTTGTTCAATATTAGACAAACCTTAATGTAAACAGCGAGTAGTGCCTTGTAATATCCACCGTGGATAATACAGCCTGAAAGCAGGTTGGTGTTCTTTATAGAGTAAAGAGAGAAAGAGATGGGGTTTAAATCTGTTCCATTCACTTCTTATGATGATTACGGCTTAGTTAATCCACTCTCTGAACCCGGGCTACTGGTCTGCCTAAATCCATATAACGCACAAATTCGGGTTATATACGGATTAATTATGAAGCAATTAGTCCTTATCCGTACAGACTCATGCGAGCACACAGCCGTGTATTTACCGGGCACATTAGCGCATCGGCACGAGACGGTCTGCAGTTATCAGGCGCTATTTTCCCAGGCTAGTTGTCAAAAGACCAGACTTCGGGAGTAAGGGATTAAGGACAAGGCATAAAGCCAAACATCCATTGAAAACCCGTGTTGCACCTTTATAGTCAATTCTCTATCCCTTTACAATATTAATTTATTCAAACTTTTTTTTCTCATTTCGCGAACAATGTACATTAAAGGAAGTTAAGAAGGAAGAAGGGATTTTGAACGTGGTTGAATACAAAGCTGTGAATACCTATAAACAATAAACATACAAATAAGCGCACGATTTTAAGGACTAAACAACAAGTGTATATTTCACACCGAACAACTGAAGTGTCGGCCAATTGTTGGTGTCTGCTTCGTCTAGTGGCTAAATAATCTTAATGCTGTGTTACTACTTTACCTTTCAAAAATACGGAAATAAGCATTGGGTGCCAAAGATGTGTTAAAATCTGGAAGTTATAAACGAGTCTATGGAGGAATGTAACAGAAGAAAATGAGTGGTATTCGTTTCGCGTTTATTAACATTGTACATCTTGAATCATGATATATTGTTTAAGACTCATACGTTTATATTTATTAAATGTATATATTTATAATTGTTTAGTAATGCGGGATTTCGCCACCAGATCTAACAATAAAACAATCTGTAATTCTACAACTAGATACAGTACGTAGTGGGTATTTGTGTTATGGTTGTACGCTCGGATTGAGATGTTGGGATTAATCAGAGAGTGTCCTTGCTAAGACGCCACCGACTGAACAAGGGCGATATCCGATACCGATATTTCCGAGAAGATTGGAGCTACATTCTGCTACAAACTGTAGTTTATTTTCAAATCGAAAATGTGCGCTCTGCATGCACCCTTTTTTATTGCTTGTTTGTTCAATTGGGATTTAACGCCGTACTTTAAGGTTATTTCACTCACACGACGGCGTCCCAGCCCAATGGGTGAAGAAACCCACACTAAAAAAGACTCACAACAAACAAGGACTAGATAAGACAGTCACAGGACGCAATACAACGGCTGCATGTTGCTCTTTAGCTCCGAGGGCATCCTCCCAATCCTCTGCCAAGAAGTATTTAATTTATTCAATTAGCATGAAAAGATATCATTTTGCATCAATTGTAAGAAATTGACCGATAAAGAGCGCAGAGTACTCGTAACTGACCGGCCCTTAGGACTAGTGTAAATTCTCCTGTGGCTATCTCCCACACCCGTTTGTTAGATTTCTATTCGGATCACTATGAAATGTTCTCAGAATCCTATAGTAACGACCATAGTGTTTTAAGACTTGTGTATTTGATGAATGTGACGATAAATTTTTTTTTTTTTCAAATTCATTAAATTGCATTATTAAAACCAGACAATTTTTTGAATTCGTTAAGTTACATTACCACGGTGCAAATTGTATATAGTAACGCCTTAAGGGGTGGTACTTATTTTTGTTGCATTTTGAATGACCCGATTAATTTGTATTTTTTTTCTCGACCACTAAAAATACCGTTAATATGGGGAATCCCCTAAATTCGTTACAAAAAAAACATTCCACCAGAAAGCACCTTTATTCGTTTCTTCTGAGGATGATGAAAGGTGTCCTCTACCGCTATGGCATTATACTGCAACTACATGTATATACATGAAGTATACGGTGATAATCGAGTTTTAATGATTAATTAATTTCGTTAAATGCGGCGTCAAGAACGTCATTTATCATCCACTGACGTGATTCATTACACATATTAACAGGTAACCGGGTAGCTGATTAATAGCCTGAAATGAAACTTGCATTATTATATAAGATAAGTCATTGACAAACAATTTAAGATAAAAACACAAAACGACAATTAACAAAAGTGGCACTATGTATAGCGAATGGTGTTTTAGGAGAAATGTTTATGAACAGTAGTAATAAATCGTCATGGGATTTAAATGTCCCTGAGTGGAAGTTTTTGAGTAAAAAGCTCAAGGATGCGTTACGATATTAAGCCGGGTTTGTCCGTTGAACAACTCGACTTCGCTAAGCGATCTTAGCTTACGTTGAACGTAGCTAACATGGCAACTTTGTCTCCTATGCTGGTTATCATGGTAATTGCGTTTTACGTAAACTAAGATCGCTTTCCGAAACGGACCACAGTTTAACAACACGTAAGTCATGACGACCTGTATTGAAAACATTGCAAGTGTTGCCAGGGCAACTTCATTCAACGTAAGCTAAGATGGCTTCGTGAAACTGGTCCCAGGACCCAGATTGGTCGCTCATAGCAGATTAAATCACTTATCAGGGAATTCACATTTTGGCCTTTAATATTTGAGTGACGTCATCAAATCCATTACTAAATATAGCAACTGGGACCCGATTCCACAAAAGTTTACTTAGGATTAGTGCTTAAGTGCTTTATTTTGACTTAACTAAGCCGGTTTTTAACTTTGACTTAAGTGCAGTTTTGAGGAATCGGCTCAAGGAGCCAGTTACTGGAAAGACGATCATCCGTAAACATCAACTTAAATAGCTTACAGTGGATTGGAGATCAACATGGCGAGACGTCATCTAATATCTGATTAAATTTAATAGCACCAGGACCCGATTTCACGAAGCAAATTCAGACTTATGTGAATATGTATAGTCACAAGTTCCACATTGTACCTGGTGCTTTCAGAGTTAAAGAGGATCAGGAAGCCGATATGTTTGTGATGTCTTTGTATTGTCCTGTGAGTGTCCTGTGATGGGGTTTTTTGTTGCCAGTGGTGTCGGGGGTGGTTTCCTTCACCCAATGGGCTGTCACGCCGCCATGTGAATGAAATAACCTTAAGTACGGCGTTGAACCCCAATCAAACAAAAACTTAGCTCAATTTATACCATATTTGTTTCCTTTTAATTATTAACTTAGTATTTTAGAGATATAAACACTAAAATATCCAGTGTCTGAATTCAAAAGTAGGTGCTTAATTCATATTTTCACTCGGTGAAAAACTGTTTCGTGAAATCGGCACCAGGACCCTTTACAATCTGATTAAAAGCAGGGACCTCTCGATCGTTCAAAGGTGGATTAACTTTAAACTATTTCTTTACGACGTCACGTCACAATTACGTTTCCATGTCACAGTATCAAATTAGCGTGTAGGACTGATTGATATTTTAGACAACACATCTCAGATCTTAATGGGCGCAATGGGACATGTGTAGTCGAAACACTCTGATACGCGAAACGGATTTCAACAAGTGATTAGCCACAATAAAACGCGAAGTGCTTAATCTTTTGGAAAAATAATGACCCTCCAATGCTTGGTAAGGCTTAGAATACACTGACCGTAACCCGGCCTTAAATAATCAGATTAATATTTTGGAGAAATAATTAAATGGAAAATACGGATTAAATTTTTGCACTGGTAAATAAGACGATGACACAAGAAGTCGATTTGGGGTTTCTCCATATTAAATGAAACGGAAGTTAAGCTAGCCAAGACAGAATACTTTATTCAATCTCTACATCTATCATGATTGTAGGCTGATTTCTTCCTAATCCATGTCGAATATCTTGTTGGTTACATACTTATCAATACTTTGTATACCCTGCAACAGGAGATTAAGATCTTTTTAGAAACTTGTCTCCGCATATGATGGGAGTTTATCTAGAACATGTTGATTGATTCGTCGATTTAAATCAATCAACATCCCTGTGCCCGCGTGATTATTTTTTTAGAAATATAACGATTACTTGTAAAAGCTGCGCTGATAATCCATAAAGTAAAACATTATATTTTTAAATCATATTTTTCATTACTTACATATTTGATTTAACTATATTATTTTAGTATTAACTGACCCAAAATAACATGCAACCAAACAGTGTTCTGAAAAACTTGTCGAAACAACTATGTAACATGGTCCTATTTATGTTATTTTATTTTTTCGAGTAGAAACTTGTAATGGGAATTGACAAAGGGTAGTTGTGCTGTGATACTTAATATGGTATATAAGGAATCCAACAAGGAAACTTTCTCAAATTCGTGTCTTTCAATAATTAAGTATTTTATCGACCATATATGATTTACAGCTTTTTCCTTTCAATAAAGTTGTTGTCGTTGTCAATATAAGCATTAATTTCAGGTCACAACGGCGCATGATATACCTGTAAGTTGATATTATTCAATACGTAATCCAGCTTTGAAATACGAAACGGTAAAACTGTAAACCGCACTGAAAGTGTCGAGCGTGCAGGGGCGTATTGAAACCCAGTAGTTTGAGGGGTGTTTTAATTTGCCAATTAGTAGATGCACTAGGCGGTCCCCGGTCTTGTTAAGATACGGTTCAATGCGTGATTTGTTTTGGACAAGGGTCTCGGTGAGAGCAGGTGAGACTCCCGTTTGCTCTCTTTGATTGCCCCGAGCTCGACAGCCCCTTTAAGAGATTTGTCAGCATTTTTATACTCTCCTTAAAATTTCGCCGTGCACGCTCCAAGCTGTCGCTACTGAAAATGCATGCCTGTGAATTGACGCGGGGTCTTTTGTGGCAATTTGACGAGCGACTGACAGTGGAACAATAAAGAGAAATCGGTAGGCCTTTACAACGTGCTTGTCGCGATGAAAGACTTTCCCGGCCGCCAGCCAACACTTAAAGGGTCTTGCACTGTCAACCCCCTTTGCCAGCCCGTCTCTAACTATACGCTTGCTAGTCGACAAAGCCGGTTAACCTTTTTTGAGACAGCCTGTGAAAACCCCCGAAACTGCGTGGCTTTTTATATTTTGCTTTTTTGTCTTTACTGTTTTCTTCACCTTGATTTTATATTTCTGCAGTATATATGTTTAGCCTTTAACCTACAGCGACAAATTCACTCGTGGTAGAGAAACAAGCGAACAGTATACATCTGATAAAAACAATTTCCATTCACTATATTGAGATTTTTTCAAAGATGAATTGAATAGATACAGTTATATTATTCCATAAGAACTACAACTGTATCTCCTTTTTTGTCAATAATTTTAGATCATATATTGTTTGTAAACAACTTATAATTTTATACTATGACAGTTACCAGCCAGCTAAGACAAAGCATGGCTTGTTAGTTGTGGATTGGAGTACATAGATCTTAACCTGAGCGTATAAACCTACAACTAGCCCTAAATTTTTAAACGATAACTATTTTAATGATGTGGCTAAGGTAGACAAATTACTGACAAAACGAAGTGATTACAAGGAACTTTATATTTTGGCGATCAAGCTTTCGAAAAACTCTTACTCCATATCCAACACAGTTCAAATGTCTTCAACATCGAATTAAACTTTTCCGAAAATGTCTTCAACATCGAATTAAACTTTTCCGAAAATGTCTTCAGCATGGAACAACAATTTTCCGAAAATGTCTTCAGCATGGAATAACAATTTTCCAAAAATGTCTTCAGCATGGAATAACAATTTTCCGAAAATGTCTTCAGCATGGAATATGAGTTTCCCGAAAATGTCTTCAACATGGAATAAGAGTTCTCCGAAAGCTTGATTGTCAAAAAGTACAATTTCTTTGTCGCCGTTTTACCAACAATATAACCTCAATCTACCGACACTAAACATAGCGACATATCCCGCATGATCACATACCTAAAATAACACGAAACAAGGAAGTGTGTGTCGTCAAATTACGGTTAGTCATTTTCTTGCTAAAGAAAATTTATTTGTTTAATGTTTGTATATTTTAGTGAGAAACTGAATGGATTTGAAAACCTTTGCTAAAAGTCAGTATTATATGTTGGGAAAATAGTTTTAAACACTTAAATAAATCAACAGATTAATAAATCGTGACGTAACGTATTAGTGGATGAAAAGGCGAAAGAAATCACAAACCACTTTAACGAATGTAGTTGGACACACCTTAAAATAGTGTCTCTTTCAATCTTTTCATTGAACAAAAAAAAACGAATTACGCCCTTTTAACTGTTTAATTCACCTACAAACAGTCTGTCGATTTTCTAATTCAAATGAAAATATATCCGTATTGCGGTGTATCATTCGTGAGTGGAACGATTTATTTTCCGCGGAGATGTTTTTCAGCTCTGTTCGCTTGAATCTTCCCATGGTCTCGTCTTAACAGTGTGTTTGCGTCACGATGTGTCACGCTTGATTTGAAAGCTGTCGAAGCGTGACGGCATTTATCAGTCCGAGATCTATATATATATATACAACGTTGAAGAGAACCATCACTGGTAAATAAAATAAATATTCATCGAGAACACCTTCCTTTTACTATGCTTGCAAGTCTACAAAAAAAAAAAAAAACAGACTCACAAATATCTCACTGAAGGTATAATGACTGTATATGATTTTGGCTTTCCATTCTTCAACGTGTATTTAGCTTATGTTGTGCTAGCCAGAGAAATAGGCATTATATACTGCAGGTGATTCGGTGCCTGGCTTTGAGGTTCGATTCCGTGCTAATTTCGAGTCCATGAGCCAGCGTCAGAACGATTCGCAGCCTTTGCCTGGATGCAAATTCGTGGACGGTCTGTCGTTAGTCACTGTAGCTCAGTCGGCTATAGAGCGCTGACCCTGCTAGTCAGACCCAACGTACGAATCTCGGTGGAGGCAAGCAAGTTTCTCCCATTACAGAAACAGAGTGTTTAAGGTGGTCGACATTTACTGCTATATCTCCAGCAAAATTATCTGAACTAGAATTTGTTCAAATTAAGAAAGAGTTATACCACAATAACGAAAATACTATTTAAAACATATACATAACAAGTTATAAGAATATGTTTTGCTTCAAAGACTTGAACTAAAGTTAAGACAAAAACATGCATGTATATTATATAGGGCTTCCGGAGTTACAACTTCCTCTTTATTTGGGCACAATCTTTCAGTGTTTATTCTGGCATAGATTGGAAGCATACGTGTATCTTCTGACTATATATGATGCGCTTCAAAATCATATCAAGCAGAAAAGACTTTAAGTATCTGAACCAAAACACAAAAGAAAATGTAACTCAGAAAGCATTTTTCATCGATTGTTTACAATTGCATATGCCGACTTGTCCCCTTTTTGAAAAGTAGCTTACATCACCACATTTCATTAAAACCGTCGCCGTCTTACCTCCATGACATTGCATATAGACCGATTGTTCATAAACCTGGACCATGTTGAATGTATCGATATTCGGCAAATTACCGAAAATTGTCGGGTCAAATTACAATTGTATAAATACACCGGCGCTTTACAATTATGCCATACAGCTGCCGATCACTACAATTCTTACTAACAAGTTTAATTATTCTTAAATCAATTTTTTCCCCATTTTTTTTATACCAACATTACACATTTTTAAGCACTTGACTTTCTGGAAAGAACGTGATATGGCACGGCTTAATCCTAAAGTTGCAGTCTGCTTTGAAAAACTAGATGGTACTTGATGGTAACAAAATTATAAATAATCTAGTGGAAGTTTGTTCGTTTGTTTGTGTAAATAACAGAGTTCATGTCTAATTTCTTAATTTTAAAGTATAAACATTTGGGACAAATCTTGCAAAAATACCTACTGCAATTTCTTACTGGTGGGCAAATGGAATTAAATGGAGTTTTATTTCCTCCATCATAACAGAGTCATTAAGAGCGAACGAGAAAATATAATTATGGGCCATATTAATCGGTAAAACTAGATAGCATACACCGATACAGTCGGATTAACGTACATAATGACAACATAACGTTAAACTGCACATGTCAAACAAATATATACGTTATATTCAAAGACAAGCCATAAAGAAGCTGTATCGCTTGACGCATATCGCAATCAATCAATCAATCAATCAATCAATCAATCAATCAATCAATCAATCAATCAATCAATCAATCAATCAATCAATCAACCAATCAATCAATCAATCAATCAAAGCAAGTAGCCTGTTTCTTAATGCCCTGTATATCCAGACTTTAATCTGCTAAACAATACGTTGATAAAATCTAGTAATAAGTTGTAATACCTATATGCACAAGAACCCGTGCATCCCTATCCCTATAATGCCAAACAAGCAACTTTCATAAAATTTAGAAATAAGTTGTAATCCCTATATGCACAAGAACCAGTGCATCCCTATCCCTATAATGCCAAACAACCAAAGTAACTTTCATAAAATATAGAAATAAACTGTAATCCGTATAAGCACAACTTTTAAATGCCAAACAAGCAAAGCTACGTTCAGAACACTGGGAAGTCGTCGTCGTCTTAAACAAGTACTCATGTGTCACAACTTTTAAATTCCAAAACAAGCAAAACTACCTTCAAAACACTGGGACATTATCGTCATCATAAACAAGTACCTTGTATCCCAACTTGTAAATGCCAAGCAAGCAAAGCTACCCACAAAACACTGGGAAGTTGTCGTCGTCATAAACAGGTACGCATGTATCCCCTATTTAAAAGCCAAACAAGCAAGTTTCCGTGTATCCTTACTTTTAAAGGCAAACAAGCAAGTACCCGTGTATTCTTACTTTTAAAAGCTAAACAAGCAAGTATCCGTGTATCCTTACTTTTTAAAGCCAAACAAGTAAGTATCCATGTATCCTTACTTTTAAAAGCTAAACAAGCAAGTATCCATGTATCCTTACTTTTAAAAGCCAAACAAGCAAAGCTTCGTTTACAAAATGTGATGCTGTTGCCAGCAGCAAGTTCCTGTGTATCCCACTTCTAAATATAAGCCCTAATATTCATAAAACCCATAAAGAAATTGTCGTCATAACAAACAAGTATCTGTATATCCCAGCTTCTAAATGCCAAACAAAGTTACGTTCACGAAAACCATATCGGTTGCAATCTTTACGTGATCGTGTATACCCTGCCACCCATTGTATTAATAATAAGCAAATTAATTACGTATAAAACCGGTATCGAGTGGAAACAGTTTTACGCTACTCAGACAAATTCTATAGTTATAAGGAGTTGACATATGCATGTGTACTTATTTGTTGCTATAACCAGATTTTCAGAACAATAAAACACAATTGTGGGTAAATCCTGGCTTAAAAAGACACTAATTGAGTGAGCCTGTGCCAGTGCTTCCCGTAGAGAAAGATTCGCCTCCTTTCCTCGGATGACAATTCGCGGTCGTTCAACAGCGAGCTTAATTTTGTGGCTGGGTCGTCCTACTAGCCAGAGACCAGAGTTCGAATCCCGCAAGGCAAGCAAAACGTTCCTTCTTTACAAGAACAAATACACGCATGTCCCCATTTCCTAAAGCTAAGTAAGTCCTGTCGTGAAACTGAACTGCCTGTCTACAGAAAGATGATATTTGATAACAGGATATTTGTATTCTGTAAATTCAAACTGTTAAATGTCGACAACAAAAGTAACACTACGCCAATAATAATAAAAACGTTGGTATTTCATATCTCAAATAACGTCTAAATTACAAAATTTATAAGGAAAGTCCATCAATAATGAAGTTGCCGTAAGCCATATTCCTTAGCTTTTACATAACATAGTATAGACCAAAGTCACAAAGCTGAGAAACGACAAGATACGAATGTTAAGTTTCTACATATCAGTTTATTAAACCAGCATCATTACTGATGATGGTTAAATAAACCGAAATATAGAAACTTAACATGCATATGATATCATCTCGTTTATCAGTGTTGTGACTTTAGTCTACTATGTTAAATTATTCAGGGGGAATCACAGTTTACATAACATATTGACGGTGAAAGTCGCAAAACGTGTAACTCTGTTTCAATTTCAGTTCTCGCAAGTCGTGTATATATCTTAAGTAGTCTAATTGTAATTGAATTTACAAAAAATAATAAAAATAACAAGAAATGAATATTGATCAGTACACTACTGGTTAGAATGTAATAAATAATAATTATTATCCATATTAAGATAACAAAACAGTTTTTCGTTTATGTACGCGGAAAGGAGTCGTTTTAGACCCGCACGGTTTGCAACCTTCACCGTCGATATATACAAGCGAGTAACGTTCTCAAATAAGATATCGTCTTCAAGCAAATAGATCCAATGAACCCAGCTTCTGAATACAAAATAAAAAAAATTCGTTTATATACGACCATTGCAATTTTCACCTGTAATCAACTATCCTGTGTACTCTAAATGCTTAATAAACAAGATTAGTTCAAAGTCCACCCTATTAAACTAGTTAGTATTATACAACCAAGGTAGAAACTGTCACCTGTAGACACACGTATCTCGTGCATCCTACCTTATCAATACCAAATAAACACGTTACACCAAAAACACCACCATGAAATAAATAAAAAATATCAAATGGAGCACCAAGAAACAAGTTACGTTCAAATATATCCGTTGTATCTCGAATTCGCAACGCCAAGAAACAAAGTACATTCGAACATACCCCTTGTATTTCGAATTCAAAACACCAAGAAACAAAATACGTTCAAACATACCTGTTGTATCTCGAATTCAAAACGGCAAGAAAGCAAATACGTTCAACCATACCCGTTGTATCTCGAATTCAAAACACCAAGAAACAAAATAAGTTCAAACATACCCCTTGTATCTCGAATTCAAAATACCAAAAAACAAAATACGTTCAAACATACCCCTTGTATCTCGAATTCAAAACACCAAGAAACTAAATACGTCCAAACATACCTGTTGTATCTCGAATTCAAAACACCAAGAAACTAAATACGTCCAAACATACCGGTTGTATCTCGAATTCGAAACGCCAAGAAACAAAACACGTTCAAACATACCCCTTGTATTTCGAATTAAAAACACCAGAAACAAAATACGTTCAAACATACCCCTTGTATTTCGAATTCAAAACACCAGAAACAAAATACGATCAAACATACCCCTTGTATTTCGAATTCAAAACACCAGAAACAAAATACGATCAAACATACCCCTTGTATCTCGAATTCTCAACGCCAAGAAACAACATACGTTCAAACATACCTCTTGTATCTCGAATTCTAAACGCCAAGATACAAAATACGTTCAAACATACCACTTGCATCTCGAATTCTAAACGCAAAGAAACAAGTTACGTTTATACACAAGAGTAAATCTCTTTAAATAGATAAGAGCTTCGAACAACAGGCCCCTGAGTTACACCTTCGGTCACACAGCCAAGCTCTCATCGTCTAGTACTTTAGTGTCAGCGACCAATATTACCGTTCATGCTAGTAACGCTTTGTTATCAAGTACTAGGTGGTTGCCTGAATTTGTAGTGGAAACGGATCTAAAATAACTTTTTATTTAAGCAAGCCACTAGTCGGTACTTGCTACACTCACTAATTAGCGTCTATCTCTGTGAACAAATCAATTCATTATAGCCACTGATAAACGGCGATGTTTTTTTCGAGGATGGTCGGAACAGCGTCACTGTGCCTGAAATCAATTAGTTCATTTGGACCGATTCAGACTGCAGTTGTTTATGGCCCATCTAAGGCCGCGGCCTTTTAACTGGCTGTCGGAAAACCAATCAAAGTCCGTATGAAGATTTAGAGCAGAAACGGCTCAAAAAGGATTTTAATTTGATATTTAAAAGTAAACCTTGTTCTGGCAATCCTCGAGAAACTGGCATTCTTTTACCAGAGGCTATAAAGACATGATTTATATAGCCGATGATTAATGAGAGTAGAACATGCTCAACAATCAGCTGACCACAAGGTACTGAGGATGGTCATGTTGTCCTTTGAGCCGAAATCGAGAATAGATGTGGGATAAATTATCTAAACCAAGTCACCTATCTGTCAAATCCGGTATTATTTTATTTAAACCGTCGCCGTCGTACATCTATGACATTGCGTGTAGACCGGTTGATCATAAACCAGGACCATATTGTGTAGTGATATTCGGTTTGATACACAAAATTGTGCAGTGGTAAGTCACAACTTTGTAAATACACCGGGACTATATTATGATGTCATACACTTGAATATCAATACAATTCTTTTTCAAAGTTTCCTATTTTTTGTTGAATCAAAAATTTGTTCAATTTTATGTTGACCCACATTGCACATTTATCAACAGCTGGATTTTTCAGTAATTAACTGTGGCTAAGAATAGAGATCTGCCACGTGACTTCCCGAGAAGAACGTTATGGCGCGGTTTTATCCCCAAATTGCCGTTTGCGTTTAAAAGCTAGATGATTACAAAATGAACCTAGGCATATATGCATTAAACAAAATAAGATCAGTGTATTTCCCTGTTATTCGTTTTTCCAAGCTTTAAATATCATACCAAACACAGGCTAAGGTCAATGTGCATACAGGAAGTCACGTGACTTAGGTCCAACTCACGCTGGGCCGTTTTGTAACCAAGTACCATTGTGGCTTTTCAACGCAGACTGCAACTTTGGGATAAACCCGCGCCATCACTATCTTAACAGGAATTCACGAGGCGAGATCTACTTTTTACCAAAGTTACGGGAAAATCCGGCTGCTTTAAAATTTGAAAATGTTTAATGTGTGTCAACATAAAATGGAACAATTTTTTCTTAGATGTAAAAGTAATTAAATTTGTTAGCAACGTTAATAAAGAATTGCATTGAACTACAGTTGAACGACTTCATAGCTTAGTCCCGATGTATTTATCCAGCTGTAATTTGCCTGGCCACGACCGCACAATTTCGGTAATTTACCGAATATCACTACATTCAAAATGGTCCCGGTTTATGAACAAGCGGTCTATAGGCAACTAATGGAGGTAAGATAGGAACGGTTTTAAACAAATAACGCTGGGCACGACTTTGCGTCAAATACAACTGAGATGAAGACAAGTAGGAATAAACACAACCTCTCGAGACAAAGTGAGTACTGACATGAAACTATGACAGAGTTGAGACATCAGACTAACCTGAGGAAGATTGAGTAAACAGGGTTTAAATAGTTGTTTCATCAGATCGTTGGGTGCCGTCAAGTTTGACCAAAACTAAAACCTATACCTCTACTATATACGTCATTAGGTAACGCAAAGCTAAAAATAACAGAAGTACGCCCAAACAAGATAATCATTGCTTTCAAATATATTATTGTTCTCGTGGAGGATTATTTTGTAATAATTTTTCAAAGCAAGTTAACTTAAGTTAGAGTTTACGTCATGGTAAAAAGCAGAGATATTTTCCAAGGGAGATTATCTAGTATCTGTGGTGCCCCAAACATTCAAAACATAGAGGTTGGCAGTTACACGGCGTATACACGGTTCGTACAAAAATACATTTAAAGGTCATTTTTACCTGAATACTGGTCACCTTTAGTTGATAGACCATATTTTGAATGTAAAGCCTGCACAGGATATGGTATGGAAGATCCCAGGTAAAACCCAGTATATAGTCCGAATTAAAATATGTTTAATTATACGACATTCATTTATTTAACATAAAAAATAAAATAACACTGGGAGTCACAGAGGCCTTAGTCTGACAAAAGCAGACAATATCTTTCACTCCTATATCGACGTCTAAGCAGGGAAACCAGTGGTCTTCGGTAATTGATAACAGGAGGGGAAATTATGTTTGATAATTTCATACAAGTTAAATTTGTTTACTTATCACCTGGAAAAAAAAATACCGCATATTACAACACATTTCAGAAAGTATACTATTCCAGTCATATAATTATATACAGATATGGACTTTTGCTGAGCTCAATGCCGAATTAAACAAACCCCCAATGACCATGTTGACCGGCATGTCCGTCAAAAAAGAGAAAATGTGTATTCTTAGTTCTCCGTTAGGGTTAATACTATAAACCTAACCCTACGCCTAATCCTAATCCTAATCATAACCCTAAATCTGACACTAAAATTTACGCCATACCTTACACGACGAACTTACCTGTTGATTACGGTCTATATGACTACTGGGTCTGGTTTTACCTAGGATAGTTATATCCCAGGTGTAACTCCGTATAGACGGAATTAAAGGGCCTAAACCGTTTTATGTTAAACTGTTCAAATGGTATTTAGAAGCTGGGATGATAACATAAATCCAGAAGTTGAAAATCCATAAAGTCTTGTTCGTTTTATTATACATGACATTCATCTGGGTTAACATGAACAACAAAACAACAGCAGACATAGACTTGTGTGTCTCAGTCGGAGAGAAGCAGACATATTTGACTTAATCAAACTCCATGAGTAAAATAGTCGCCGTCTTAATTCCATGACATTGCGTATAGACCTCTTGGTCATAAACCAGGACCATGTTGTGTATAGGAAATATTCGATAATTTGCCGTAACAAGCTAGATGGCACTTGATGGTTGCAAAATGGATTGAACTCAAGACAGAGGATGGGTTGATTAGTGTTTTACGCCACATTCAGCGGTATTTCAACTACGCTGTGGCGTGAACAGACAAAGGATGAAATAACCTGTGGCGATTGGCATCACTGTAGTGTACATCGCCAGATTATCCTCACTGTGGTATCATCACTACGCTTTTCCGTGATAGATGTATGAATATGCACATCGTGCGTTTTGTTCGCCGGAAGCCTATTTACCGGCGCATGCCCAGTATCCAGACGCTTAAATACAACTAGCGAATTTCATATAGCTTTAAATTACGCAAATTCAGTTAAAGAGTATAGGCTTACATTATGTCCGCAATCCAAGACAGAACTGTAAATTCTCGAATTTCTCTACACCACGTAGACTATGCCATTAGTTGATTTGAAATATTAAAATGCACGTCATGATGGCGACGATCACATGACATCCGATATGATGTGCGCAGTATATTCGATGACTTCCGAGTGCATATATATCGGACCTCGAGTCTTGTATATACAGTTTATCGCATGACCACACGAAAAAGTTAAGCCAATGAGTGATCGCAAAATAGAATATAGTTATATAATAGTCATACGTTATACAAAAACTGCATGTTTGAAAACGGAACACCATGATTTGCCAACTCGAGACATTTTATTACCCGTGCAAAATGATAAACCTCAACAACAAATTATCTAATCATAACATTCTTTAATAACAGATTCAGCTTCAATATGAAAATCCACCCCACCTGTATAGGATCAGGAATTGTCTCTTATATAATTTTTCAATATTGTCAGTGTCCTTGAAATGTTTAAAGCATACTATTATATCAGTTATATTAGTAAAGATATTTTATTATTTATATTATCTTATGTCATAATATTTTTATTATTATTATTTTATGTTATATTATTTATGTTATACCATTTAAACAAACAAACAAACAAGCGAACAAAAACAGGGGTTGAAATGGTCTTGTTAAATGTATACGAGCCAATTGACAAAATTCTTGAATTCTTGACACACGCACATAATTTTATTGCCACTAGATCCATGTTAAAAATCTCTGGAACTAACCCTGTTTTGTATGCGTGGTCGAAATAAAACAAATATAAACGAATATTCGAACTACTCGGGGATAAATAAATATAGGCTACCAGCATGTACATGCGAGGTTGTTCGCTGTAGGTAATATGGTATATCTATGATGTATTGCGTTATGAAAAAGACGAGGGGAATATGTCCTGTGTTATAAAACGTGTGAGTATAAAAACCAGGAAACTGGGGCGTTTGAAAAGCAGTCACTATGAGCATTGGGAAGAATAACAAAGGCCATATGAGGCTCAACGTCAAATCGCTCGCGGGCTAGCTGCACTTCAGGTACGGCGTTCAGTCAGGCAAATCAGCGACGACAAGCTGCCTGCCTGTCCGTTCTTAAACGACATAGCGACTGTCACTACCGCAGTGTACATGCGTACGTGGTGAGCTGTCACCTCACTCACTCAAACCAGTGTAAACGAAACTGAACGTACGGCAGAGTGCCGGAGTTGTGTGGGTCGAACAAACTGCCATAGAAGCAGCGACTGCGGGACAGTATTACCGTAACAGGCCTTGAGCCGTTGAATTCACTTTGGATACAAGTTTTCAGATGATCTGGAATAACTCTTCTAGGGGTATGTATTTATATGCTTAA
Organism: Mopalia vespertina; assembly: GCA_030265115.1. Classification (NCBI taxonomy): domain Eukaryota; kingdom Metazoa; phylum Mollusca; class Polyplacophora; order Chitonida; family Mopaliidae; genus Mopalia; species Mopalia vespertina. Next base: position 20,586 of record JAQQZZ010082654.1, read on the forward strand.
CTTATAATTCCACTAAACGTCTAGAGATAATCTAAATCCGTCTTACACACTGAAGCCAACGGGTATTTGTTTATGTTAGCAACATAGAGCTGAGGCACGTCAGTATATCATGGACTGTGCTCTCACAGAGGTCCGCGCGTTAAACTACACGGTTAAATGTTAACCTGCATAAATGAGACCGTGTGAAAATGATATATTATTATACAGGTAACTAACCGTAACATATAATAAGATAAATATTCTCCATACCTTTTCAAAGAGTAGTTACATGCAGGTATATCATTTTTATTCATATTTATTCAGATTGGTGTGTAAATAAATATATTTATGAGATCGGCTTAAGCGGATTACCATTAGGGAAGTAGTTAATTGTAAACGAAAGCTCCTAGCTTTATAGAAAGATTCAATGCATGAATTCATCGTGTCTTATGATTGACAAATACATACTACCTTGGCAATATTAGCATCTTAGATCACATTAAAATTTTAAATTATAAGATATTTTGATTGACAATTGGCTATGTATAAGCAGTTAAAAACACATGATAAAGTTGAGACGGGGAAATGCACACAACCTTGGCGTATGATATAGCGTACATCGTTTGGTGTTTAACACCGGGGATTTTTCTTCCTAGTGTTTAATAATGTCTCTCAGTGTTACAACAAACTGAAAATAATTTGAGAAAGCCATAGCTTTTGACAATTGTATACATACAGCACTTTCATCATGCCAAAGAGCAGCACTTTCTTAGTGTAAGGAATCACATCTATAGTACATAAAACTATGCCGGGTGAGATCCCTATACGGTAAAAAAGTAAAATCGTCAGCAAAGCACTTAAATATAAATCAAACTTTCGTAATGTAAGGAATATATATACAGTACCGGTATACAAAACTATGCCGGGTTAGATCCCAAAATGTAAATGTAAAAATACACTAAAATATACCTCAAACTTTCTTAATGTAAGGAATGCTATAGTACATATCATACTATCCCGGGTTATAACCCTACATAAACGGTAATTAGGTAAAATTATTAATTAAAATATAAAAATATCTAAAATATATTTCAAACTTTCTTAATATAAGGATTGTTTGTTTGTTTGTTTGATTGATTGATTGGGGTTTAACGTCGTGCTCAATGGTATTTCGCTTATCTGACGACGGATTGTCCACTTCTCACTGTTCCTTGCCTAATTACGATGGAAAACCCGGAACGAAACCTCGTAAAACCCACCCCACGTACACGATTACCACTAAGCTACGGCCGAGGGGCCCGTAAATGTAAGGAATAACTGTTATAATAGTTATAGACTATGCCGGGTTAAATCCCTATATACGGTAATTAAGTTAAATCGTCAGCAACCACTTAAATATATTTCAAACTTTCTAAATGTAAGGAATAAAGTTTATAGTATAGAAAACTATGCCGGATTAGAACCCTTTACGGTAATTAAGTAAAATCGTTAACAACCATTACAAAATATTTCAAACTTTATCTAGGTATGGAATAAATGTTATATATAGTACAGAAAACTATGCCTGGTTTGAACCCTACGGTAATAAAGTAAAATCGTCAGCAAACTATAATATTTTTCAAAACAGATACTTATAGATCCACAGCCTTTTTGAATCCACGACAGCTCAGTCAAGCGGGCTAAATGGTTAAATTTGCCGGAACGTGCATGCATCTCTTCTATAAAGGGATTAACTTCAACGAAACGAAACTTAGGCCTATATGTTAACCATTATTTTCAAAACTACACGAAGTTTATATACATTTCAATAGCTGTCTCCCAGTTGTATTAAATGCCTTCATCTTTACAACAAGACTGATAAACGTACTATATTGATTTCAAAAAATATATTTCATCGAAATTGTCCACCTACTTAACCGTAGCAATAGAGCGCAACAACACAGTCCAATTAAAACGAGAATGCATGCATCCGTATACATAATCCAGTTTAAAAGGCTCTATACGGGATAGGTGTCATCATGAAAAGAAGTCGACACGAAATTGAGTTATTCTACATTTTCATAGAATGGCCTACGGTTCTGGTGTTCAGAAAATATAAAGAACGGAAAAGAAGGTCTGTTTTGCATTATAGGAGAAAAGTTGACGTGCAAAATATAGGAAGCTGCATGCATCAATTACGATGATTAATTCAACCGAGGGAATGTGGAGCCATTTTGGTTTATAAAGAATTTTATTCATAATGAGATACAATTTAAGCTAAGTGGTTTAACTTTTCTCTCTCCTTTAGCCATTCAGTACAAACATTACTTCAAATTATTGATAATCAACATTCGAATTACAAAGATTGACGGAACATCTCAACATGTATAGGCTGGCTAATCAACTGTATGCATAAAACTTTACAGTAATATGAACTAAACACTACACAAAAAAGAACCTTGTGGGGAATGTTATTACTCAATGTGCACATAATGTCCAGGTATGCTACGAGGTTTGTTCTAAAAGCATGCAAATTACAAGAATATATTGGAGGTAGTGATAAGCTCCATCACCTAGTCGACAAGTTTATTATTTTCGTCTTTTGTCATTTGTGCGAGCCATTTCCCATCTAAATAGGAAATTTATCCAATTTTCTTAGGGCAGAACATTGTTTTTAGGGCGACAGACACCTGTTGATTTATTCGTATTCGAAACGAAACAGAGGAATTCGATGACAAATAATCCAATTAGAACAGATAAAATGTAAAATCAGATGTAACGACTCTGAGTAACCAACCCAATCAAAAAAACATAAACGAAATAGTAAAAGTGAAATGCTAACGGGTTCGTTGGTCAGTTATTAATCAAGTACAAAGGAATTAGACATAAAAATCGACACAATTCCTAAACATTATTCAACTTTATTATTATTCAATTACTGCACAAGAAGGATTTTTTTGTTATGAAGAGTTCAAGTCCTTTTTTAAAAATGAGTTGGATTTTTGCCGGAATTCCCCGTCATATAGGCCTATAAAATATACCTTAGCGGTATACAAATATTTACTTGTAGCAACAAAGTGATTTTTTAAAAGACCGAATATTATACTGATTGTGAGTATCTTATAAAGAGTAAAGAAGCAAAAGTTCAATGCATTTTGTCTTCGTTGATCCGAAAACATTATTTACTTCCCCAACGGTTTTAAGAGATTTTATATACCGGGCAATACAAAACAACCATGATATAAGAAGTCGATATGCTTTGGTTCTTTTGCTTTTCGTCCTCTTGTTGTCCTGTCTTGCATTTGTTTAATGCTGCCAGTGGGCCGACAATGATGGCTTTTACCCATCGGGCTGGCACGCCTTAGTGTGAGTGAAATGAATTTAAGTACGGGATAAATCCCATTATAACAAACAAATTATATACAGAATTTTGCTGTCTTAATAATATGTAATCTATATAACTGCATAACCCTTCTATTTTATTTTTTTCCGTGATTATAAAGTTGATAGATATATCCTGATCGGACTGAGTTTATATATTATTGAATAAATGAAGTGAGAAAAATTTGCTCTTCTCTACCGGGATTCGAACCGGACTAAGTATAAATATTTTGAATAAATGAAGAGTATATTTGAATAATGCCATCAAGTGCTTTTCTTTTATTATTGACCACCTGCATATTCGTGCAAGATTAGACCTAACGGATATAAACTGACGGCAGTTACCTGTTGCTGCATGGCGATCAAGACCCGGATTCCGAGGATAGGGAGTTCGATTCCCGCGTAAAAGCTGTAGTATTTGGTGGCCAAGAGACTGTTATCCCCGAAAAATAGCGAAAACACTTATTTTAAAAACCCCCAAATCAGTTCAGTATATAGTTAGCGACACTGTTAGGATATGGGCCTGACTGCATCTCGATATTACTTCAATAGTTCGTTCAGTCATAACAACACAAAGCAGGCCAGTTGGCTTTTATAGATTATAGATCAATGTCCGCCTTTACGGTTGGCGATTCGGTGCCAGGGTTCCATTCCGATACAAGCCTCAGCATGTTAAATGTATGAACTGGTATCTGATTTCGGAAATAGTGAAAATCCGAGCTATATGTAACTGTCATTTTATTATAAAGACACAAATTATATAAGTTTATTTTTAAAAAAAAATTGTTTATGGTTATCCCTGGACTGACCACTGGGCATTTATTCAGTATCAGTGATCACGATTTTACAATTCTATAAGTTTGGCATTGTCAATTGATAGTGTCTGTATTGTTTCCCTTGTATGGGGATGGCTATAAATCACAGGTTAATGCGAGACCGTTTTACGTGTTTTTAAATTGTACTTAATGCTGTTGCAAGTATTCACTATTGGTTAATTTTACACAATAGATGGCATTTTAAATTTTTTCCAGACTCTTCATATCGTAGTTTAACTGTTAAAATAATGGTAAATATTATATTTCATCACAAAATTTTAACCAAACAGTAACACTCGTGTATATATCTTCGACCGGAAGTGGATGGGCCTTGTAAATCATTCGCTTGTATAATTCATTCATCTTTGTTGTTGTTGTTGTACTGTTTCCCCGAAAAAGTGGGCTGGGAATAGAAAAGTCACACACCTAACGCCAAATTTTTTCTAAATTTTACTCAGAATAAATAACGACGTAGAAGCGAATCGACCCAAAAGCTATTAGTGGGAGATAAACATCAAGCGAAATTGCATTTAATCACTCAGTCAATTCCAATTTCATTTTTCTTTAAGTACTAAAAAAAGTAGTCCCATAACGATGACGTAAGCTGTATAACTACACACCGCGTAAGTGTTATACACTACAGTGAAAATCTCGACGAATGATTTGATCTCTATTTTAGAATGTATTTCAATTGGACTAAGATATAACCGGATTTCTGTGGTGAATTTAATTGGTTACCCTTTTAAAGTTTTCGCCATACTATGAGAATGGCTCTGAGAATTGGTCAGTGTAACTGTACCGGTACATTTGAGAGTTTACAGCTTTTAAAAAATCGTCCTTCAAACTACAGACGCGGAAAAGGACACAACTCACAAATAAGCTTATAGACTCTATGTAGAATATATCCATTGATCGATTTAGCCGAAATTATTTAACAATATAACACAGTTGCACAAAATTAATTGGAAATGATGTAGATAAAACATTAAAATAGGACAGACTCTGAAGATATATGTGTCTTTATTGTGTGGATGGTTTTAAAGTACACTTTTTTGTTTTTGAAGATCTGTCCCTTTCTTCAATAGTATAGACATGTAATAAGTTTCATTATAGATTGTATAGTAGCATACACTGCTCTTATCTGAAAACAAGTCACTGAATTTCAAAAACCAACAGTAAAACAATCAGATAAACCAATGTACCTTTTTAGATTGTGTGAAAAATTATTGCATTTGCAAAAATATGTATTTCGACGGATTTGTTTTTTTTTTCATTCACGTTTAAGCCGAGTTAATTTTTTTTTTGATAATCTGTCATAATGGCTATATAAATAATTCTAAAATTTATAAATTAAAATTGACTGAAAGCTATAAAAACAGATCTTTTTCTGTAATACTTATATAATGTATTGCACCAGCCTCAATTTCTCGTTTTAATTCAACGTTATACAGCTTGACAAAAAATCTGACAAAAGATGCAAGCATGCATGAATTGCCTTGTTTTACCCGATAAATAACAACTATCCTTCGTTAAAACTTCTTCCATTCACATACAAACATGACCCTTTCGATCGGTGTATATGTGGTCTGTTTATTCGACTCTGGTCTATTGATTAGAGTTAAGTCTATCTAGTGAGTACGGTCAAATGCAGCTTGTAAAAACGCCGCAATTTAAAAACAAAAATAACAAATGTGCCTTTCACTTGGATCGACACCTTCAACTAAAACCTCCTTCTCCTCGCGCTAGACTTGTTTTCGTCAAGATCAAGTTTAGGTGGAACCCCCCCCCCCCCCCAAAGTCTGGTGGATATATAGATCGTAGGGTATATCAGTTTCATGTTTAAAGTTGATTTATGCCATTTATTTCTTCTTTGTTCTCTTGTTAAGAGAAATGTTTTCTGGGTTAACAGAATAATCTTTACTTATTATTGGCACTTCTCAGAAACTATTTCCCTTGGAATTCGTTTTTGCGCATATATATGCGCGAGTCGCTATTTAGCGCGTTAGCTTGCTTAGGCCTATATCGGCTACGTTTAGGTGAATGCTGAAAGCAGTGGATGGAGAATGCATCCTGTTGGCCTGAATGCATGGCGCTCCCCCGAGCATATAGAGCAACGCAGAGCCATTCTGTTCATGTGTTTTATTTTTTTAATCTGGTAATTATTTGTTATACCAGTGTGCGTCCCCTTCATCCATTGAGCTGGCATGCCCGGATTCATATAGGTGAAATAGACTTAAGTACGGTATGAAACCCAAACCAAACAGGCCATCGACCATTATCGCTTAGGCCATGCATGTGCCATGAGATATACATCTTATAAACACGCGTTGTCGCGGAAGAAAGATCTTAGACATACGCTATAGTCACTAGTGTCAGTCACCCCACAACTTCTACCTTTATACGTTTTATTTGTCAAGATATATTTACTTATGGCGATATGTGGTTTTATATTACGATATGTCTTTCTGATGTCACAATGCGTACATCTATAGACATGTTATATAATGATATTTACCTTTGACGGGACGTCGCCTGTTTATCTTACCTGAACGCTCTTTGTAAAAGGCCGGTAACTTCTTCAGGTAAAACCAAGGTGTCGCCGTTACCTGAGACGATCTGGAGTTTTACCTTTAGTTCAGTTGTCAGTCTTCACATGTATACCACCTACATGTCGAATTTCCCGTTTTAACACAATCTTATAATTATTATAATTCCCGACTGACATCATGGGTTTGTATATGTGTAATTATATTTTACCTGTAGAGAAGCTATTTAGTTAAACACGCAATAGTCGTGAGGTCGTTGGCATATCATTTCGACTAAACACACAGCCTCTGGGGTATACTGTACAAGCATAGTATCAACTCCGTAAAAGATGGGATTGTCATGAATGATTGACCCAACGTTTCGGTTTATTGACCGAACCATCGCCATACCAGGAGTGACCATACACATGTCACATTAGACATGCAGACCTTGAACCCTACATAAGCCCTGCTAGTCAGAGACGCGAGTTCGAATCCCAGTGGAGGCAAGCAAAATTTTCTTTCTATTCAAAAAATATATATACGGGTCCTTGTGTATGTATTTCTTATTTTGTACATTTGATTTTCTATTCATGTTGCTTTGAACTGTTGCGAAGAGAGCCATTCATTTAAATTAGCCGGATTTGAATGGGAGCCGCATTTTCTCTGACCAGTGCTCTCTGGATAATTAAAACGGTAACACGACGCCGATTGGTTGAGGTTTCTGACGTTGTAAAGGTTGGGCACTTCGGCTCTGTGTTATTTTCTTGTCTCTTAATTGTGCGGGTGGATAGAGGGGAAGGGGGGGCTTCCTGTTGTCCTAGGCGGGTGCTTTCAGAAGTAAGGGGCAGTACGAAGCCGATCTGATTAGGACGACTGTATTGGAGTATTGCGTCTTTTTGTTGACCAGTCTTGCCGTTAATGGTTGTCAGTGACGTCGAAGGTGTCCCTCACCCATTGGACTGCACAGCACATCGCCATAGGAGTGAAAATCACAAACAATCAAAGTCTTTTTCTTTGTATCTTTAAATTGATTGATTGATTGATTGATTTTTGATTTAAACTTAGCCTGTCAACTCTATATAGACTTTGAAATCATAACATAAGTGTTAGAGCAACACATTTTGCTCCTGATTTCAGTCTATATATACTTTGGTGGATTGATTGGTGTTTAACGCTGTATTCAAGGTATTTCATTCACATGATATATGTTGAGTGAAGGCGAGTTTTTTTGTTGTTGGGTTGGGCGCCGTGTAGAGCGACCTCGGCATACCGACATTGAGGCAGAAAGCATCACGTTCTCTCCCGGTGATACTGTACACAATACAGCGCGGTCATATCAGTGAAATGGCCGGGAATAACCCACTTATGAAACATAAACAACCTGGAGTCGAAGTTTGATTGGTGTTTAGCGTTTTGCTCAATACTAGGCCTATTTCACTTCCATGCCGGCTCTATAGGACTGGTAACAAATGAAAGACCAGGAATAAACCTCGTCACACACCATGTTCCACGAGCAGTCAACTAAACACTCTTTTATATTACAGCGACGTTTTCAAGAGAAGCATCACAACGCTTACCACATCATCGGGTTCAATCTATCACTTGATTTTACCGTAATTTCCTCGTTTATGTTGGCAGATTTGTTGATTATATACGTTAATATATATTTTGAAAAAATGAAGAGAGAAAAATTTGCCGCTAAATTAGCTTCTTTTTGATCTAGAAATTTCTTACAATTTGGATTTTGCTTGAGTAAATCCGAAAGCCTGGTTCTGGCTTATATATTTTGAATAAATTGTACACAAGCGCGAGGCTTGTGCATATCGTGTAAATTTTCTATTACTACAGATGTTAATTAAGATGGTTGTTGACAATATGTACATTAATGACACAATATTTTGTATGAATGGTATTTACACACGTACATAATTTAGAATCTAAACTGAAGGGATTTTTTTTAAACATGTGACGTAATCATTTGAATATAAAACATTGAAAACATCTTTGTAAAATCTGTCTAGGATTATAAACTATAGAGATGCTGCCACGCGTACCATGTCAAAGGAATACTCATGTAGGTGTAAATATCGTGCCATGTTTTTTCGAATCCTGGAGGATTAAAATATGTTAAAGGACACACGGCCACCCAAGTTTTGGTTTACTCAACGAAATTTAAGCTAGATGAGTTCGCAATGCTCTTTTATAAGTATGTTTTTTTTAAAAAGTAAAACGATACTAGGCGTTTGTGCGTACCGGTGAAATCATTCGAATCCAAAATACATCCACCGTCATTAAAATATTCAGGCAGATTTTTCTTGCGCTATTTTAAAATATTCTCATAATCTACAAAGCTATGGATGGAAATAACGTATTTTTATTACCTTTACATGTACTTCATGCATGATACAACAATATCTTCTGATTCTGTCATTTTTAAAATGATACCGCGCCAGGAGCGTGGTTAGCCTACGCACGACGTTTAAGCGGGAGATAACGTTATATTCTATCCGATATAGTCGAGGCCCCATGAGTGAAGGCCTATATATACAATGGACTTGGGCATCCAATTAACCTTTCATCAATCATTTTATACTAAGACCCATAAAACTTAAAAATATTTATTTCGTGTCGGTGGAGCTGTTTAACAAAATATAAGCAATCCACCTCTCAAGTTTCCCTCCATGCCCATAGAACCTCCCACGAGACCCCACTAGCTATTATCTTTACGTTTCGCACCTAATGTTAATTGTATGTCAGGGGTAGCCATACACTGAAAAGTGATATATCGATTTTTTATCAGACAAACGTTAAGTTTGATACATCGATTTTTTTTTTCTTAAAATTTGTTCGGAGTATGATATATCTGTGTTTTATGACGACTTGTCTTTTGACCACACAAAACGTTTAACGTCTACTCTGGCCTTAAGGGGCAGACTGAGGGGCTATTTGTGTTCGAAAGTTTAAAATACGCATATAGGCTGCATCGGTAAATTGTGGTATATGTACCGCTGTGGAGGTATGCACGTTTCCCATCTATACATTTACGATCATGTGTATACAAGGCAAGAATTTTAAACTATGATATTATGATAACGAATGGTTTGAATTAAGGAATAGGCTGCTTGTGAAGGCCGTTCTAAGTGAATGAAATGTATGGACGAGTATGGCGCACACCACTAATAAATAACCAAAAACAAAAATTTCACTAAACGAATATAGGGTGGATTTCGTTATACGGAACTAGCAATATATCACACTGGCCTGCATGCATGGACATCGAATATATCGGCAAAAATTACCAATATCTTTTGTCTTGGTTTTATTTTCGCGAAAGACACGATGTCTTGCAGTCATCCATAAAGTTTCAACACATTATACTGTGTCAAAATATTTCTATTTAAATCCAAGTTGTACGCAAACCCAGGGTGCTCGACAGTTTGTGTGTGCCCCGTATTATCATCTTCTCACGCAAGGCGGAAAAGAAGATCTCTCTTCAATTTATAAGTCTGCTAGTCAGGCCTTATGCATTTCGACCCTTGCCTTAGAAAATGTGTTTGACGAAACAAAAAATTATCCCTGTATTATAGACATATAATAATGTCACGGACATCAAGCAAATATACCCTCAAACCGCAACTTCCAATCTACCGATGAAGTACTAATGAATTAACGCCCTAAATACACCACTGACAATGTAAAGAGTTTTTATTTTCGTTTGAAGGGTAATTGGGGGTGATTTATGAGGGGGATCTTGCATGGAGGGCGCCATGCTCTGATTGGTCTCCATATAGCAGTGTAAGCCAGTAGGTCAAACTATACACATCTAGTATACTATATACAATCTAGGTAGCCGGTATTTACTGTTGGCTCGGTGCCTAACTCTGAGGGTCGTGGGTTCGATTCCAAAACATGTTTCAACCTTCAACGTTTTGTGTAAATAAAATTTGTTCAAACTACGAAAGTGTTATCCCAAAATAACGAAAAGTACCATATATACCAGATGTAAAATATATGATTTTAAGTAACATTTTAGAAGGCTATGTATGGATTCACTCAATAAATATTTCTTTATTAATTAAACCGTAATCCGGAGTTATTGGATCATCAACGGTTAACAGTTTAATATATATTTTTTATTCATACGTACAGTAAACTTACACAAATCAAAAACAAATAAGTTTGTTTGTTTGATTGGAGTTTAACGTCATCCGTATACTCCGTGTCCATGATATCTTCAGGGGTCAGTATACTCAGGTTTCTGGTCTAGTCAGGGGGTCAGTATACCCAGGTTTCCGGTCTAGTCAGGGGTCAGTATACTCAGGTGTCTGGTATATTGAGGGGTCAGAATACTCAGGTGTCTGGTCTAGTCAGGGGTCAGTATACTCAGGTTTCTGGTCTATTCAGGGGGTCAGTATACTCAGGTGTCTGGTATATTGAGGGGTCAGAATACTCAGGTGTCTGGTATATTCAGGGGGTCAGTATACTCAGGTGTCTGATCTAGTCAGGGGCCAGTGGGTCAGTATACTCCGGTTTCTGGTATATTCAGGGGTCAGTATACTCAGGTGTCTGATCTAGTCAGGGGGTCAGTATACTCCGGTTTCTGGTCTAGTCAGGAGGTCAGTATACTCAGGTTTCTGGTATATTCAGGGCTTAGTATACTCAGGTTTCTGGTATATTCAGTACTTAGTATACTCAGGTTTCTGGTATATTCAGGGGTGAGTATACTCAGGTTTCTGGTATATTCAGGGGGTGAGTATACTCAGGATTCTGGTCTAGTCAGGGGTTCAGTATACTCAGGTGTCTGGTATATTCAGGGGGTCAGTATACTCAGGTGTCTGGTCTAGACAGGGGGTCAGTATATTTAGATTTCTGGTCTATTCAGGGGGTTAGTATACTCGGGTTTCTGGTATATTCAGGGCTTAGTATACTCAGGTTTCTGGTAAATTCAGTACTTAGTATACTCAGGTTTCTGGTATATTCAGGGGGTGAGTATACTCAGTTTTCTGGTATATTCAGGGGGTGAGTATACTCGGGTTTCTGGTCTACTCTGGGGGTCAGTATACTCCGGTTTCTGGTATATTCAGGGGGTCAGTATACTCAGGTTTCTGGTATATTCATGGGTGAGTATACTCAGGTGTCTGGTATATTGAGGGGTCAGTATACTCAGGTTTCTGGTCTAGTCAGGGGGTCAGTATACTCAGGTGTCTGGTATATTGAGGGGTCAGTATACTCAGGTTTCTGGTCTAGTCAGGGGGTCAGTATACTCCGATTTCTGGTCTAGTCAGGGTCAGTATACTCAGGTTTTTGGTCTAGTCAGGAGGTCAGTATACTCAGGTTTCTGGTATATTCAGGAGTCAGTATACTCAGGTTTTTGGTATATTCAGGGGTGAGTATACTCAGGTTTCTGGTCTTGTCAGGGGGTCAGTATACTCAGGTGTCTGGTATATTCAGGGGTCAGTATACTCAGGTTTTTGGTCTAGCCAGGAGGTCAGTATACTCAGGTTTCTGGTATATTCAGGGATCAGTATATACAGGTTTCTGGTATACTCAGGGGTCAGTATACTCAGGTTTCTGGTATATTCAGGGGTCAGTATACTCAAGTTTCTGGTATAATCAGAGCAATATACTCAGGTTTCTGGTATATACAGGGATCAATATACTCAGGTTTCTAGTATATTCAGGAAGCAGCTTTCTCAAATTTCTGGTATATTCAGGTATAGCTATAGGCTTAAAATTATCCCCAAGATGAGGATTCGTTAATATTCAAGCTTCAGCACACTCAGGTTTCTGATATACATATAATTAGGGAACAGCATATTCTGCATGGTTTCTGGTATATTCGGGGATCAGTAGTGTACATACCCCGGCTACAGGTAGGATATACTTAAAGTTATAAACCAGCATGCTAAGGTTTCTGTCATATCCAGGGGCCAGTTTCCCATGATCTGGTTTTGTTTTTCCAATCTCAAGTTAATATTAAACAGAAACATTGAAATTTTGGCATCACAGAAAAATGTGGACTCATCGAAAAGATGTGCGACGTTCACAAGGACGTGCACAGTTACGTGACAATCAAGCATAATAATTCGAAGTGGTGGCACAGGAAAAGTTGTTGATTATTGCTATCTCCCCAAGGATAAAACGAGAAACCATTAATGACCCCTATTTTCAGTTCAAAGATGTTTATATTATATTTGCATTATATATGTTAACTAAACATAATATTCATAAACTTTTTTAAAGTTGCAGAACACGGTGACAGAAAAAAATTGTATGCGGCGCTTGCAGCAATGTTATATTTACCCTATATATATATATTGAATAAATGAATACACTATTATACTATATATATTATCAGTTAATAGACTTCTGACATTATATATACATCATTTTTTCCGCGTGTTTTGACAAAGGGCTTCTTGGAAGACCAGCATCCCGCGCTTCGCATTGCCTTACACTCATGGAATAAAGTTTATTGAAAATTATACATGTTTCTATAGTAATAAGAGGATTGGAGACCACATCAACCAATCAACCAATACACAACCAATATAAATTATGTTTAATGATTTTTTTTATTACCTATGTCTCAATCTGATCTTACCAACACATGTGCCTTTTTATTATCAATTTTAACTGTTAATATCTGTATACATACATAAGTAATGAAACTGGTCACCTTAAAGAGGGGTCATTTTACATTCTTTATACGTTATATAGTATTGTTTGTTTGAGGTCTAACACGGTACTTAAGGTTCTTTCACTCGTATGAAGGTGTGCCAGCCCAATGAGTGAATGAAATCCCCTGCAACGTCACTGGCAACAAAGACAAGACAGAACAAATATACATGCATAATACAAAGACATCACAAACAGACCGGCTTATTGCATTAATCCCATTTTTCACATATTTTCTCGAAAAATATTAATTTGTAGGTCAACACTACCCCAGCATGCAGTTATCGAATCTCAACACAATCGGCCTTAGGCTAATCGTAGCCAACATGGTATTTTTTCTCACAACGTTTTGAATATAGGTGCTGTAAGATATGGTGCACTAAAAGCGTTTCTAAACTCAAAACTTTGTGGGCGAAAAGATCATACTGGATTAGGCTACAATTCTTGGAAATTGTATATATTTTGTCAAAGTTATCTGGAAGTCGTAGGCCTATTATTTATTTATTTTTTATTTTTTGCGAATAAAAACGGGAATTCATTCGCCGGACGAGTTCTTAAAGTTTCCCTTCCATAGAAAGTTAGGATATGCCCCCATAGGGGTTATAGCCGTATACTTTAGGCCTATAGGCTACGGCTGTGATTCCATTGCGAATTTAAACGTTAATCAGCTAGCGGTTAACATTTGCATTAGGCTAATAAACGGCCAATCAATGCAAACAAAAAATTCAAAAATTAAATCGTACCAATTTAATATTTTGTCTGTTCGTCTTTCTTTCAGGAATCATGCCGGCCGCCTACCAAAAAGAGGTGTGTACGGGCTGTCACCTTCCCATTGAAGACCGCTACCTCCTCAAGGTCATGGATTACTCGTGGCATGAACAGTGTCTGCAGTGCTCAATTTGCCAAGTTCATCTTTCCGGTTCCTGCTTTTCAAAGGACAAGAAACTTTACTGCAAAGAAGATTACGACAAGTAAGTCAAATTTTAAACAATTGTTTTCGCGGATGGTTGAATTTGAATATGATATTTTGAGATTCTGTTCACGTAAAACTTATTTGTGACGTAAAATGGCGCCATTTTTATGTGAAATTTGAATGTGACATCAGGACAGAGAGGAGATTTCGGAAAATCGATGGAGTTTTTTTTACGATTGAGATCTTTTGGGCTAAAAGTAATCAAACTTACGGGCCTACCTGTTCCAATCGCCGACGTCTTGATTGGTTTTGGGGGAAGTTAAAGTCTATCGAGAATGGATCCTCGGACCCGTTTGATTACCGCAGTCCCAGCTTCTCGATAATTGCCTGTCCGTCATCACCCAATCACATTCTCTTAACTATTTTTCTTGCAAATTTGATTGGTTGATTGGGATATTGCGCAATAAACCATATTAAAGCCTATTGTCTGGAGATAAAACGTACAAGCGTATCTTCTGTTTGCATATTTTTTTTACCATAGACGGAGTTTGTTAAAAATGTATGTTGCTCAGTATTTTTCCTGGTAGTAACTTTTAAATCCCATACTTTTTGATAATTTAATGGCCTGTGATCTTTATCTATTAAGCATTTATGTTAAATAGGCTACACCCGTTGTCATGTGTTTTTTTCACAACATAGTTTTTTTTATTTAGGCTACTCTAAATTATCAATTAACAGCTGATTAGGGTGGGGAAGCCAACAACGAACAAAAATGAAGCAAAAATTGATTCCCACATAATTGTAAAGTGTTTAGTGGAACAAAGTATTTTTAAATCAAAAAGAAAATATAACAGCAATTTGTAGGCCTATGTCATAAGCTGTCATTGTAGCAGTGTTTTATAAGTACTAAATACTTATGAACCATAATGCACAAAATTGAACGTATCTTTTAATATCAATTTTGTCTCTTAGACACAAGTAAAGTTTGAATATATATGACCAATTGAATGTTTTATAGAAATTGTATCAACTATTGTCCTATTTGGAAGCTGGGGATTTTTAGACTATATAATTATGTTTATGCATTAGCTCTCAGTGTCAGCTGTAGAACGAAAAATCCCCAAATGGTGTGATCACCATTGTCCAATAACGC